>JAQZBX010029064.1:0-27520 GCA_029593785.1 Cabassous unicinctus
CAAGCACAGTGACTGCTTCTGTGTGATTCCAAGAAAGGTTGAAGTTGTATTCCAGTGTGATTTAGGGAAGAGGTTTGCAAGGATAGAAAGAAAATAATTTGGGGAAAAAGGAAATTTAATTTTTCCTCTTTAGGCTAAAACCTCTTCTGTGGCACTGGGGTTCGGCTGGACCTGCTTCTCAAGGATCCTTTAGACGGCTTCTGTGATTTTACGCAGCCCTGAACTGGCTCCGGGAGACTGGACTCAAGAGCAGTAGATTGGAAGGTGGCCTGGAGGAGCCGGGGATGGGGCGGGGGAGGTTGGGGTGGGTAGTGGACAGAGGTCCCCTTGTGCAGGTAGCTTCACTTGTCCTTCCAGGTTAAGGATGTCATCTGTGAAAATCTCACCATTCGATTGGAAGGTGTGCCAGGCTTTTGCTGACATTGCCACTCAAGAGCTGAGCCTTGGAGCTGGATATTCGCTAAGGCAGCAAAAATAAAATAAGCAAAGAATTACAGTGGAATATGAAAAGTGCCACAGGAGGGGTATGGTAACCAGACGAGTCGAGCCAGGAAATTGTTCATAGACAGGGGCATGGAGATTTGAGTTGTACCTGGGGGATGTCATGGTTTGTAGGGTGATGGGGTCATTAGGAAAAGGTTTTCCATGTGCAAGTTTAAGCACTGAACATGGGTTTCTTGCAGAGAAGTATGGAAAGGGCCATTTGATTTTTCAGGCAACTTTTGGGTGTGGAGAATGGAGTTTGACTAAGGGAACTCCCTGATTCCCCAAGTATCCTGGTTCCTTCTTCAATCACTCCCTCCTTTTCTCCCAAAAGTGTTTATGAAGAAGTTTCTCTGGGCCAAATCTGGTAGCCCCAATCCTCTTTTCAAAGGAGTGGGAAAGTTGGTCCCCGATGTCCCCGCCTCCTGGGAGTCACGCTTTGGGGCATTCCCCTCCCATCCTCTCCCTGGGTTGGTAGCACAACAGAGTGACAGGCTGTTACCTCTGAGATTAGGTTACAAATGGCCTGCGGTCCTGTCTTGGGGGGGCTCTCACAACTTGCTCTGCAGGGAGCGGTTGCCATGTCAGGAGACCCTCAGGCCATTTATGGGGAGGCCACGTGGAGGTCTCCAGCCAATAGTGAGGAGCCTGAGGCCAGCCCACAAACATGTGCATGAGCCCGGAGGCGGGTCCTTCACTGTCGCTCTTCAGATGAGGCTGGAGTCCTCGCCAACTGCTTGAGGGGTAACCGCATGGGAGACCTTGACCAAGAACCACCAGTTAAGCTGCTCCCAGATTCCTGACCCATTTGTTGTAATGTGATACAATAAATGTTTATTGTTTTAATCTGCCAAGTTTGGGAAGGATTTGTTATACAACATTAGATATCTACTATAAAGGTTACTTTCTCTCACTTTCATTCGTTCTCCTGTTCTCGGTCTGTTTTAGTTTCTTGGCTGCTAAAACAAATACCGTATGATGGGTTGGCTTAAATAATGGAAATATATCAGCTCACAGTTTTGAGACTAGGAGATGTTCAAAATTGAGGTGTCAGCAAGGCAATGCTTTCTCCCTGAAGACTGTGATGTCTGGGGCTGACTGCTGGGGATCCTGGGGGTTCCTTGGCTTTTCCCTCACATGGTAACGCACATGGCAGCATCTTCTCCTCTCTCTTCTGGGTTCCGCTGATTTCCAGCTTCTGCCCACCCCTTATGGCTTCTCTTTACTTTGCTTATAAAGACTTCTGCCATATTGAATTAAGGCCCAGACTCACTCAGTTTGGGTGCCCTTAAATACTAACATCTTCTAATGTCCTATTTACAAATGGGTTCACACCCACAGGACCAGGGGTTGAGACCTGAACATGCCCTTTGTAGGGGACATGACTCAATCCCCAAAATGGTCCTATTCTTTAAAGTCTATACTTTCTAATCAGGAATATGGCCCCTTGAAGTAGTGTCCTTAGATTTGGGGAAGAGGTACCCCATGCTTTAATGGCTCTACTCTAGCTTTCCTCCCATCATGACCCTTTCCAAGGCATGAGGAATTGAAGCTTTTACTGTTTGACATCCCCACATGGCAACTGTCCAGGTATCTGAGACCCTCTGCCCTAAGGTACCCAAACCTGCTTCCAGGACCTGGTAGCATCTTCTTTGGGCTTAGCTTCCTGAGGATGAAATATGCTTCTGATGGTAACCTCCTGGGTCTGAGCATAGCCCAGGGACAACTGCTTCTGAGGATGGGGGTGGAGTTCAGATGTGCAGGCTAGGGTGTCCACATGTATCCACAGGGACTGTTGTGGTGTGGAAGGGTGACAAGGTAGGAAGAGAAGAGGGCCAGACTCCTTCTGTACCTCAAGATTCTGACAAGAAACTCTGAGAATTCTAAATTCATACCCAGCCTTCTAAGTCATTATAAAGGTATATTTGTCAAGGTAGGAGGACAGAATGGATTTTATTTAACAGTTTGCTAACTTCATTTATAACTTGTAAATATTTAGACTTATGGTATATGGGCCTCCATTTTACTCTTTTTCTGGGCCCTACAAATGTTAGGTTCAGCCATGGCCACTTGATTAAAAAAGGAGTTTGTAGAAAACAGTACTCTGAAACCAGAACTAGTCAACTAACAGGTGACAAAACGGAAGTGAATCAAATTCACAGTTTTATCTTCAGCTCTCTTTCTCTTTCTCCATCCATCCTATCTATCTATCTATCTATCTATCTATCTATCTATCTGATATCTGATATCTTTCTCTTCTAGGACTTTTTTTTCTTCTAAGAACTATTCTCTGCTCTATACCCACTTCCTATTTTCCTTATAACCACCTCATCTACTTCCTTTGGAGCATTCTTCTTGGGAATTGCTTTTTAACATTGGGCTGGCTGGCATAAGCTGTTAGACCCACTGGTGAATTAAGGGGATTATTGGATTTCTGAACTCAGTACCTCTGCCATTCCCAACTGGAAGAAAACTTCTGAATTTGTCAACATTTTTTTTTTTATGATGGATAAGCATTTCCTTCCTGCCTTGCTCTTTGGCTGTGTCTTATTCCATGCAGCCTCTGTGTTCCACTCCAGT
Organism: Cabassous unicinctus; assembly: GCA_029593785.1. Taxonomy (NCBI): domain Eukaryota; kingdom Metazoa; phylum Chordata; class Mammalia; order Cingulata; family Chlamyphoridae; genus Cabassous; species Cabassous unicinctus. Next base: position 3,064 of record JAQZBX010029064.1, read on the forward strand.
TGGCACATTTGTAGCAGTAGAAGTGATGGGATCTATATTTCTGTTTATATATTTTTTGACGGGTGACGCTCTTTGTATAAATTATTTGTATGTAGGTATTCTAGCCACGGGGGGAAAGATACAGAAAGGGAATCCTTTTCTATTCAAACTGGAACTAGAACCTTAAACATAAACCATATTGCATTTGAAAATGTCCTGCTAGTATTATCATGCTCACAGAAATCTTATCACATTCTTGTGTTCTAATGAAATCCAAAAAAGGCTGGCTGGCCATTAGTAAAACCAGTGACCATTAAACAATGCTCAGGTTACCCGACCCATATCTTTCCTTCCCTAAAGTATGCGATAGCACCGTTTTAGTAAATATGATACAGGAAAGCAATTTTCAAGTTATTTCCTGGTATCTAAAGGCATTTCATAATTGGCAAGTTCAAGACTATTTTGGAGTAGACTTCTCAATCAGTGTATGTGTATGTGGGTGTGAGCGTGTGCGCACACTTGCTTATGTGCTAATTTTTCCCTTAAATTGCTTTTCATTCTGAAGTTATCCATATCTCTTCTGGCCGGGTCATAATGGACTTGTCTATGAGAAATGCTGGTTCCTGCAGAGGCTGCCGCATCACACAGTCAGCACTGAGGGAGTGTTCACAGTTATCAGGGTAACTCTAAAAGACACATTTATGTAATCCTGCCTCCTAGGACTAAACCCATCAAGACCCTCCATCTCCTTTGCCAGCAAAGTAATTGCTACCACATTTAACTGTATGAACATGGTGCCATTTCACTGCAATTGTGGTTAACTAAGGAGAAATCCTGAGACACATAAACCTTGGTTTCTATGAGACATGTACGTATGTCATTGAAATTTGAGAGCTCGCCTTTTACAATGGTATCCTTTTAGAGAGCCAGGGTTGTCCGAGACTCCTTGGAATGGTTCTTAAAAGACTTTGGCAGTCCTGCAAACTTTTTTTTTTTTGAGGGTGGGGGTACAAGTTGAAGAAAGAGGGAGATAAATGGAGTAGGGGAGGGGAGTACTTTTTTTTTTTTTGGTCAGGAATCTGACATTATTCAGTGGAAGCCATTTAGGCCCATTTTAGGCAGGGGCCTTAGAGTCTGACCACATTTGAAACATTCTCCCACTAAATGTTCCAATTTGTTGGATGGGTTTCCAAGGGGAACTGTCTCCAAAGTGTAGCAACTGATGACAATCACCACATTGAGATCAAAGCTTCAATGTTCTATCTGTTGACACTTGAGAACACTATCTGAGAGAATATTGAACTGTCATCAACAGACAGTAAAGGAATTATTTATTGGAGAGCTAGTGATTTATAGAGGGCTAGAAACACAATCATCCATTAAAAAAAGAGAAAAAACATAGCATTTTAAAACCAGCTTCTAACCTTCTATTGGCTTCAGTCTGGCCTTCTCTGAGGTCGCCATCTTGAATTTATCGTTACAGTTAGGGCATTGATTTGTCCCTTTACTTACTGGGCAGTTGCATGCATTTCCTCTAGTGGATGCCAACTGAGCAGCAATTTCCACAATCAATTTGCCACTCATTTTGAGTTTCCAAATGAGCCATAAAACAGAGGAAATAAACAGACACCAGGGAGAGTGCCTCTGTTCCAACAAACACAAGCGTGTGACACCACATCTCTGTGATCATGTTTTTCTTTTGGAAATTTGGAAAGCACATTAATAATAACTTAGCCCTTATGCACATCTCCGAGTTTCCTAGGAAACACACACAAGTCCCTGTAATGCCCATATAAGGTGGGCTAAGTTCAATCTAGTTTTAAATGTGCAAGTTAGGAAATTGAAATTGCCAGAAACGCTGCCTGGTAAAGGGAGAGAACAGGTTCGAGGAAAGGGCAGGATCAGGTTGTCCGAATCGCAGCTTTGGGAGGCTGTCATTTATTCCTCCATTTGACAAATACTTATTGAGCACCTCCTACACGCCAGCCCTTGGTCTGGGAAAGGTAGGCGGACTCCTAGCCTTCCCCAACTTGTTCTTCTAGTGGGAGTGGCAGTCTTCAAATAAATGATCATGCAAATATATAATTTCAAACTGTGATTATTAGCTTTGAAAGGAAGCACAGTATGTTCTGAGGTACTGAAACTGGGGAACCTTGCTTAGATTGCCATGTTTGAAGGGCAGCATTTAGGGAGCTCCATGCCCCTCCCCTGGAAGTAACTTTTATATTGAGGCCTGAAGTTGGAATTGGCCAGGGGAGAGAAAGGGAAGAACTTTCTGGGCCAAGGGAAGGGAAGGCATATGTAGGAAAGAGTTTGACCTGTTGAAGGACTTGGCTGGAACCAGAGAGAGAGATTCAGAGAGTGGGTGAGGGAAGCTGGAAAGATCCTGGGCCAGGACAGCAGATAGTCTGTTGTGTGCAGTGAGCCTGTCTCAAGGAGAAGCCACAATTTCCCATCCTTCGTAAGGAAAAAGACAAAACCACCTTTTAGGCTCTGTGAAGGTTCTGATTCAACTTTGGAAAATAAAATGTCCTTAAGGCAACTTAATAAAAATATCCCTTTCTCTACTGAATCGAAACGGGAATTCTAAATGTATTGCTGATATAAATCACTTTGTACAGTGCGTGGGTGGGGGATTTCTGTCTTATTGTTTCAGCCATCCTCTGTCTACTGTTGATCAAACTGGAATAGCCCAAAAAAAAGAACCAGATTCTTGTTGAAGCCGATCTTCTGGGAAGATTTGCAGCATACCTATTTTGTTTTTGTTTGGATATACTTCCTCATTCAATAAACCTCTTCTTTCTTTCTTTTGAAATCCACAAATTTTAGAAGAAATGATTGCTTCTTCCTTAAATCAGAGGGCCAAACACATTCTCAAACTCTTCAGACAGAGATCTTTATTGAGACCTTTACCAGAGAGACTTCAAGTGAGAACCTAGAAATAAAGTAGAGCTACAAGTATTTCTCCTCCATTATTTTGGCCAGGTCCACTGGGAACTTGGTCAGATCAACGGGGGAGGAAATCACTGAGAAATGAAGAATGAAGCAGAAGTTGATCCCAAGTCTCTGAGTTGTCTACTAAGTGATGGGACACAAAGGAAATTTTACTCTCTCCAACTTTCTTCCAAAATGATTTGTAAAGGAGCATAAGACTTGGCTTGTGAAGATCTCCTTGTCATTTGTCCAATTGACAAGCGTGGTAGTGAATGCTTGGCATGTGCCACGAACTGTGTCAGGTTTTCTAAAGGACCTGCCCCCTCCCCCAAAGCAAAGATTTCACCCTGTCTTTATAGAGCTTACAATCTAATGGAGATGAAACCCAAGTTCTTCTGCCGCAAAGGAGTTTTAGGGAAGCTTTACCTTGATAGTTGAGACAGAAAAGGCAACTAGAGTTCAAAGAAGGGATCTGGAAATGGAGGGCGGAGGAGGGGAGGGGCAGGCCTAGAACGCCAGGTGAGCATTCACAGGCAGGCGCGGTGAGGGGAGGCCCACAGTGGCAGAGGAGCACAGAAGCCATTGTGAAGAGTCATGCTTGGGGGAAACTGCAGGCTTTTTTCAGGAGGGTGATCTGGGCCTGTATTTTATTTAGAAAACGTATGTGAATGAAGGATTGTCTACTGTGGATACAACCAACAGACTGCTACATGGGCAAACTTGCAGGAAGCCAATAGGGCTCTGGTGGAGGAGGGAGGGGCTGGGAACCTCAGAGGCCTTGCATATTCAACATAGGAATAGGGAAAATACAGAAAGTTATAAAGAATACAAAGAGCCCATAATCCTGCTGTTCTAAAACAACTACTGGCAGTTTGAGTACATTTACTTAGACTTGAATGTATCTTTTATACACAGTTAGACACATACATTTTTGAAAACAATGGGTTTTACTAAATATTAATTTTTTTTCTTTTTTGCTTAACCATATATTGTGATCATTTCATACCCTGAACCAAGTGCCATGATTTCTTTATTTGTTCTCATTTTGTTAGGCATTTATGTTGCTTCCAGTTTTTTTTGCTAATATAAATAACCACATGATAAATACCCTGCAACATAAATCTTTGTTTCCATCTCTCATTATTTCCTTAGGATAAATTCCTGGATGTGTAATTACTGGGTCAAATGAGATAAACAATTTTGAAACTTTTTGGCATACGGCATCACATTGTTAGGGGCCACAGTTGACCTGTTTGTTCTTAGATGGGGGTAAACATTTCCTCATTTGGTGAGCTTGCTTCTGCCACAAGCACCATTTTTAGGCCCTTCTCCCAATTTTCCAAACCAGGAATGGATTCCAATGTCCAAATGATTGAGCCCCTCTGAAGCCCTAACAGATCACAGATGAAAACTCCCTGGTGTGATGAATAAACTAAATGTAGTATTTCCATACAATGGAAGATGATTCAGCCATAAAAAGGAATGAAGTTCTGATACATGTGACAACATGGATGAACCTTGAAAACGTTATGATAAGTGACAGAAGCCAGACAGAAAAGGCCACAAAATGTATGATTCCATTTATATGAAATGTCCAGAAAAGGCAAATCCATAGAGACAGAAAGCAGATGCCTGGTTTCCAGGGACTGGGGTGAGGGGAAAGGAGAATGACTGCTCCATGGGTATGGGGTTTCTGTTTGGGGAGATGAAAATGTTTTGGAACTAGATGGAGGTAATGATTATGCAATATTATAAACGTATTAAGTGTCACTGAGGTGTATACTTTAAAATAGTTAAAATGGTAAATTTTGTGTTATTTGAATTTTATGTCATTAAAACAACAACAACAACAATAATAAACAACTGCTTGTGTATGATCACTCAGGGAACGAGCTATGGAAACGCAGGGATTATAGAGACCCACTTCATCTGTTTCAACATACCTGACCCAGGCCATCTGAGAAGAAAAGCACATTTCTTTTGGAAACAGAAGAAAGCAAATCAACTCTTTGATTCGAGCAGATGACAATTGATTTGTGGTAATTCTCCAGGTAAATTTAGAGGCAGCACATTTCTTGTAGCATTTAGTTGGTCTCCAACGAGACTTTCTAAAAGGAAAAGATCTGAATTTCTCAAAATAATATTTTAAGACTGCTGTTTAACATAAAGAGCAGGTTATTTGAACCTATAGTTGGTGCTGGAGTTGGTAGGTGTACATCCAGGAGACTTGAATCTCTGGGCTGTCCATGCGCCAGCTGGGCCCTGAGCCTCAGCAGACTTGCAACACCTACTCTCCAGTTCATTGGACTCACCCAGGACAACTAACAAAGAGGTGATGATGGACAATCACCATACCAAGGAACTGAGAGAGTCTCCAACTGCAAGCAAGAGAGTCCCATCCATTGGCTGTGTGGGACTGAAGCCCCTCTCAATTAGAGGTGGAGGGGGCATCACCATCCCAGAATTCTCAGGATTGGGGAATGAACCATGGACTAGAGTGGGCTAACTGGTATTCCACTATAGACTTACTGTGATTCTAGCAATGGAAGAACTGATGTCATTGATGTGGAGGCAGTGCCACTGGAGATTCTGAGGTCAGGGAGAGGGAAAACAGGTGTAATACAGGGGCATTTTCGGGACTTGGGAATTGTCCTGAATGACTCTGCAATGACAGATACAGGCCATTATATATCTTGCCATAAGCTACAGAATTGTGTGGGGCAGAGTGTAAACTACTATGTAAACTATAATCCATGCTTAGTGGCAGTGTTCCAAGATGTGTTCATCAATTGCAATGAATGTACCACACCAATGAAGGATGTTGTTAATATGAGTAAATGTGGATGGTGTGGGGAGAAGGGTGTATGGGAATACCCTATATTTTTTATGTAACATTTATGCAATCTAAATATCTTTTTAAAAAATAAAAAATTAATTAAAAAAAGAGTAGCCTCAACACTCATTTTATGGGCTTGTTTGTAGACATTCATCTTTTTTAATGGTTCTTTACCCATTTTGTGAGAGGATGAGTTATTGACTATAAAATTGGCCAGTAAGTGTCTCTGGGAATTAAAACCTGAAGGTAAATTAACAATTAGCTCACCTGGCCTCAATTTTCAAAAGCAAAATATATTTGCACATCTCTGTAAAAGTTGCCAAATAGATAGCTCGCTGGAAATCTCCTAATTATAGGGAAAAGGCTGTAAACCTTGTTGTCTCACTAGCTCTGAGATTTAATTTTTTTAAATGACAGTTACAGATTTGGTTATGCATTAGAATCAGTGTTTCTGAATAGTTAGTTATTGATATTAAATAAAATAGTATTTTGTCTCAAAAAGTGAATAAGGAGAGAAAAATATCTTTAGAAAATTTCATTAGAAGGTAACGATGGGGAAGCGGATGTGGCTCAAGTGATTGGGCTCCTGTCTATCATATAGGAGGTCCAGGGTTCGATTCCTGGGGCCTCCTGGTGAAAAGCAAGCTGGCCCGAGTGGTGAGCTGGCCCGAGCAGAAAGCTGGCCCACACAGAGTGCTGGCCTGTGCAGGAGTGCTGGCCTGCATGGAGAGCTGGAGCAGCAAGATGATGCAACAAAAAGAGACACAGATGAGAGACAATAAGAGACAAAGAAGATCAGGGAGCTGAGGTGGTGCAAGAGATCAAGCAGCTTCTCTCCACTCTAGAAGGTCCCAGGATCGGTTCCTGGTGCCACCTAAGGAGAAGACAAGCAAACACAGAAGAACACACAGAGAGCAGACAGTGAGCACAAAAACAATGAGGGGGAAGGGGGAGAAATAAATAAATAAAAAGGTAGCGATGGTAGAAACGAAGTTTCCATTAGTCTTGTTAACAAAGCCTAGGGGATTTTTGAAAGGTGTTTTAATTTAAACCTTTGAAAAGTTGGCCTCATCTTTATAGTTACTAGTTTTGTGATAGAGAGAAGCCTGGGCCAAAGTCAAACCCTCCCCGTCACCAATCATTGCCTGAGTCATTGATTTTCTCATTCATTTATTCAATAAATATTTACTCTGCAGTGTATCTGCCTTGTACCATGATAAATTCCATTGATACAAAGTATATGAGAGATTTGACATTAAGAATTCAAGGCCCATATATTAGTAGCACCAATACAAAGCAGATAGGAATGCACTCTATAATTCGCAGAACAAATTCTATGTGAAGGACAAAGATGCTTACATGCTGGGAAGATTTAATAAGATTTCATAGAGAAAGTGAGGGTGGAGTTGGCCCTTCAACAGGCAGAGATGAGGGAGGGAATTCTATGTGGAATCAATAACAAAGTAGGGAAGTAGCAAGTTGAGTAGGCAGAGAGATTACAGTCTGCCCGGAGAATGACAGCAACGCTCAAATGTCTCAAGTGGGGCTTCTGAGAAAGAGGAAGAGTATATGACTCCAGACAAGTAGGTGCAAAGTGGCACAGGGCACTAGAAAGGCAGAAGGGAGCTGGCTCATGGGAGGCTTTTGAGCCAGCAATTGAGTTATGGGCATGGGGTTGGGCATTCTGAGTCTTCTTTCTGGGGTCCGCTAAGGACACTAACTGTCCCCTTGGTCAAACCGCTTTGCTGTACTTGCCTCTCCTTCCCCTGTAAAAAAAAAAAAAAAAAGCCTTTAAATGGAGGGAAAATTATAACATGTTCTAAGAACACTTAGAGAACTTGGACTTAAAAGGCACTTCTTTTATTTAAAAATAAAACAAAGCACTTATTTTATTTGGGGCTGTGATTCTGTGGTGAGTTGGAAGAAGTCAGCTATTCCCTGGCAGTGAATTCCCCTCCAGCATCTGATGACTTGAAGTCAAATGAGAGAGAGCTACGCTGACACCCGGGAAGTTTCATTTCAAGCACCCTTTTATTTCCAGGTGTTTCCCACATTATTCAGACTGGACTGGGTGGTAAAAACGGGCATTGGAGCCTAGAGAGCTCCTGGAGCAAGGGGAGTAGAAAGGAGCACCTGGAAAACTGCTAAAGGGCGCTTCAGACCTGGGCAGGGAGGAAGGTTGAGACCAGAAGTAAGAGCAGGAAGGCCATCAAGACTGGGGCACTTTCCTTTGTTTCCAGAAAGGATTTTGTATGAGCTATGAGCCTTTGAAGGCAGAAGTGTAAATAGCATCAGTGATTGCCTGTGAATGTCAAATGAAGATCCAAATTTACAGTTAAGCTTTGCCTGGGCCCAATTGGGATTACTGGTAAGTCTGTTTTTAATTTCACTCAAAAATTCTTATTTGTCATCTATCCCTTCATCCCTCCATCCTTCCATTCCCCATCCATCCCCCCAACTATGCCCTCATCTTTCCATCTTTCCATCCCCCATCCACCCCCATCCATCCACTCACCCATCCATTCTTCCATCCCGCCATCCATCCCTCTCTCCATCCGTCTCTCTCTGAACACTATTTAATGATGCCTCCCCCCAAATGAAAGTGTCCTTGCATGCTTGCTGATTGTCCTTACCCTCTCTCCCACGGATCCCTTAGACTATGATGTCCATGAGAGTAGAGACCATCTTTGTCTTGGTCACCACTATATCTTCAATACCTAGGAAACTGCCTGGCATGTAGTAGGTGCTAAATAAATAGTGGTCAGATAAATTTATTAACTCATTATCATTTTCTAGTTCATTCATTAGGCATTTATTATGAGCCTACTATGTTCTAGCCTTTACATTAGATTCTGGGCATTGAAAAATGATCCTTTGCCATCAAAACATATTCAGGGACAGGTAAAAATAACACAATAAAACATATAGTCTATAATAGTGATGTAGGTAAAAGGGAAGAAGAAAATACATTTATTAAATATGCTGAATGTGCTAGATGCTGTGTCCGGTGTCTTCCACGTGGTAGAGTTTCCTTCTCTCACCCCTGTAAGGCATAATCTCCATTCTACAGATGAAGAAACTGAGGATCAGAGAGACTAATAGAAAGTGCTATAAGAGTACAGAAGAAGGTGTGGTTCATTCTGTATATAGAATGGATGTAGAACTGGTCAAGGAAGACCCCTTCAAGGAGGTGACAACTGCACTGAGGCGTGAAGGAGAAGTGAGCAAGATTGATGTGGTGGAGGTGGAGGAGTAGGTGTGTGCAGGGCCATTCTGGCTCTGCTTCCTGGAAGAGAGACACACAAGAGTGACGCCAGGTTCAACAGGAAAGACAGTGAAATATTCAGATCATGAGTTAATATGACTCAGAAGCAAATGTACCTGGAAATGAAAAACAAGATGCCCATTCTCTACATACTTAACATTTTATTTTCATGGCGTTGCCTCCCATGAAACCAAGAAATGACTGATGGGAAGCGGGTGTGGCTCAGTGGCTAGAGCCCCCGTTTACCATATGGGAGGCCCGGGTTCGCGTCCTGAGGCCTCCTTGTGAGGGCACGCCGGCCTGAGCGGTGCGGTGGGCTGATGCAGCAACCTCACGGCAGGAAGCGGGTGTGGCGCAATGGATAGAGCACCCGTTTACCATATGAGAGGCCCTGGGTTCGCTTCCCGGTGCCTCCTTGTGAGGGCAGGCCTGCTCGCGCGGCGCTGTGGGCTGATGCGGCAAGACCTCACAGCAAGGGGGAGATAAGCAGACACAGAGAAGACACGCAGCGAATGGACTCAGCAGCACAAGCAGCAAGGGGGGGATAAATAAAATAAAATAAATAAATCTTTAAAAAAAGAAAAAAAAAAGAAATGACTGACATTGCCATTCGGCTTCTTTTTAAGGACAATATGATCACAAGGAAGCAGAGACCCGTTTGTATTCCCAGAAATGGATTCCGGTCTTAAAGGTAGCAGGCTGAGTCAACATTCTCAAGTGCTGATGCCTACAATCAACAGCTTTATTTTCTTTAAAGAAATAATCTTTCAAAATAGAAGGATGTACAAAATATCCTTGTCAATTTCTTATTGTTCCATTCTGCCATGGGCAGTAGCTTTTTTTTCTTTTAGGTATTTAAACATAAAACATACATCTAAAGCAATCTCACCCCCCCCACCCCGCCATCTCTAAATTATATGGGTCATTGCCTTGCCCTCAACTCCAATTTGACAGTCCCACTCTGGTGTGAGAAGAAACTAACAGTATCAGGTTCCTTTGCCTTAAACAGTTAATTCATCTCACATGGTTGAGCGGCTCATTCCCAGGAAGTGCCTGCCCAGCTCAGGACAGGGTCAGACCCAACTGTAACTAGGGGTGAGCCTTTGCGTGGCAGCAGGTGCCCTTCCTTCCTGCCTCTTCTCCTCTGGAGAACAACAAATACTCAGATAATTAAAAGTAAGATAAACATTTGTTTCATGTGCTCACCTTCTGAATTCAAATACCTGGCACACTATAATGATAATAAAAAATGTGGAGCCAATATTAAGAATCCAGAGAGACTTGGAGAAGTTCCATTTACTGACTGATTCTCCCAAACTTAAAAGAGATGAATCAATGTGAAAAAACTTTTTGCTAGATTGGAAACAACAACCAGAAAAAAAAAAAAAAAAAAAAAAAAAAAGCAAAACCATCTTTATTGCCTGCTCTTCGGATTCCAGTTCTGGGTATAAATGTAGAGCCTCGGATAGCTTTCTGCTCCTGGCAGTGGCTCAAATTTTACAATTGTTTGACTGAGGTGTCTGTTGGTATTAAGCCCTGCTGCTTTGGATCATTTTGACTCGCTTTCTCCTTTTGAACTGTGTTTCTGTAACCAATTTACAGGACTCCGTATTCAGTTTCGGTGCCCTGTGTCAGCCCACGTGGACAGTAGAGCGGTGTTTGGAGTTCCTTTGGCTCTTGCTGGCACTTTTCCGCCTCTCTCGTCTTTGTCGTCAGCTAGCCTCTGTGTCACTCACAGGCAGAGCCTGGAGCGGCAACAACGGTCCAGAGAAAGGGCTCCTGGGTTTTTTTTCACAGGCTCATGTCCAGCGCAAGAACCTCCCCAGAGTCACCTCAGTTCACCGTCTTGGGGTCGGCCCCAAACAAAGGCAAATCGTTGGCAATATTCACAGAATATCTGGGCAAGGAGTCAGCCGGCCTCGGAGCGGTCTGACAATGACCACTCTTTCTCCTTTCTCCTCAGTTTTCCGGGTAATCGGGCAAAGCATATTGACTATTTTTCTTTTAGAATCAGCAGGATTTTTACAACCTGACAAGTGATATATATTTTTCTCTACTAAAGACTTCTTTGCCAGGGGAGAAGCTCTTGAGAATCAATAATGCATTTATTTCCGGGTTAACAATGGGGATTTGGAATGCTTTCAGAACCCACTGACTATTTCCATCCCTGAAATGTAAAAACTCAACCCAACTGCCAACATCTGTCTTAGACCCAACATGAATCTTCAAAAAGTTCCTTCCACAATGACCTCTAAAAGTGACCTCCTTTTATAATTTGTAACCCCCAAAGAAGGTTTTATGGCTTTGCAATGATTTGTCTCCGATTCCCATAGGCTGGACTCGCCCCATTCAAATCCCTCTTATAACCCTCTGAAGGGACAATGGGAGAGAGTGGAACTCCTCCCCCCACCCAAACTTTCCCCCCCGTTAGGATTTGCAACTCTGGAAAGTGCGTCAGTGTTTTGTGGCGCCCCCCACACCCGTCAAGCTGCTGCCTGGGAGAGTACAATGCAATTACAAAGATACCATTAGCATCTAACCCATTTGCCTAAACAAGGCCGAAGGGACAGAGACACCCGAGGACTTTATTTAAAAGTCTGCCTCAGGATGGGGGCTGCGGGGCAGGCTGGCCCTTTTCTAGTTTGCTGTTGGGTCCCACAGGGAGGTTGTTGAGCTGTTTGAACCTTTGTCTCAGCAAACCTAAATATTCCTCCCACAGCATTTTGTGAAGCGGATGCCTGAGGCTTTCAGAGACTGAGAGGCATGCCAGGGGGATTGGCCACTTCAGAGGGGAGGGGAACAAAGGGGGCTGGGGCTTTGCTAACTTAGAGCCCCGAGCCCCTCTGAACTCTCCTCCTCTGACCGCCCCAAATTAGGGCAAACAATGGAATTGTGGGAATGCCAAAATCTAAGCAGCTTTGCCAGGGCTTTTGCATTTCTGCGTGAAATCTTGTTTCCAGATGGAAGAAAGTTGTGGAAGGGAGGGGGGGTCTTAGTGCAGAGTAATCCACGTTAAGCCACATAAAATGGGTTGATGGCTTTGTTAGCGATTGGCAGTCGTGATCCTAAAAGTTTCTGACTTTCTTTTAAAGACAGTGACTATGCGCAGTTGCCAAAGCAGGCTGTGAAAGCTACTGCTTTGAAGCGGACTTAAGTCTGCAGCTCGAAAATACTTTAGTCATCACTCAATGTTGGGGAAATTAAAGGAGTGTTGGGCAGCCCCCAAATCCTTCCTATTAAAGAGCTGACACTCAAACTTCTTCCAACCAAAGTATTTGGGAGGGGTGGGAGGTGAGGGGTCCATGGTTTGATTTTTGGTGAGTTTAGCTTTTTTCTCTCTAACATGGATTTCTGATTTGGGAAATGTCGAGAACTGAAGTTTCAGATTAATTTCATTCATGCATTATAATAATTAGTGATGGGAGGGCTGCAGAGATTTTACTTTATTTGGAAAAATAGACCCTGAAACTTTAAAGGCCTCTGTACAAAAGTACCCAACCGCAGTGGAAATTGGGATGAAACATATAGGCCTGTTGCTGATGTGTTTCCATAGCTTTTTGGTTTGGATTGAACAGAAAACACAGAGCAAGCAGTCTTTCTGAGGACATACACTTCCATTTTTCAATTTTCCAACCTAGAGAAATGCCAACATTTTTCAACCTCAAAAGAATCTTCTAACCCAAATCTGCTCAAAATTAGCTTGAGGACTATGAATTTCTTATCTTTGGGGTTTTGGCTACTCCTGGTGAACAAAAGTTTATTTCAGAGAGCTCCATGGGGATGACACTGATTGCGGGTTACCTACAGCAAAATGTTTAATCCCAGTTGACATGCGTTTTCTGCTTCTGGGCAGCACGTGTCAGCCAGTGCATGCGCTGAGACTCCATAAAAGAAAATTTTTCTACCTATAGCCTAACCCAGGTGGGATTCAGAGGATAAATCGTGCTGAAAAAATAACCAGACAATAGACTCTGCTCCCTTCCATCACTGTTGTTGTTTTTAATAATCTACCATTCTTGATTTCTTTATGTGCTAATTCTTTAGCTCTTGCAAGTAATTTTGTTTTATAATTGCAGTTGCATTTTCTGAAAGGAGGAGGCTGTGTTTTGGTGGCAAGTTTGAAGACAAACCCAACTGGGTGTTTTGTTGAATATGATATTTACCAATGGCAACATATAGTCACTAAAACGAAACAAAGTAAAACGAAAAAGCCAGGAGGACTCTGAGCTGGGGAAGAAAGAATGCTAGTCTAGAATGCTCCTCTGTGCCGGGCGTCAGACTCTTTCTGGCTTATCAGGTCATCCTGGGAACTGCATTTGAAGATAAGCCCTGACAGATTGAAGCTGGTGGCAGAGACGGCATTCGGCCTCTTGCTATGTTTCGTTTGATCTGTACCACGATTTATATATTGAATAGTAGTTGAGCAGGGAACTACCAGTTCACAGAAGTCCATGCTCCCTCCTATTGCCTGATCCAGTTCTCATCACTCAGTCATGTTATTTGCCTGACTTCTGAAGGCATTTGCATTTCTGCCGGGCATAATTCTGGGCAATGGGGACAAATAACTTGGAACGAGTCAGGTGGTGCCCTTGCCCTCATGAAGCTTTTGCTCTAGGAGGGGAGACGGAAACAGAAGCCCAGCAAAAATTAACAAGATCACGACAGTGATGTGTGCTCTGGAGAAACAGTAGAGGGACATGTGATAGAGGGTGTTTGGGGAGGTACATTACAAGGGAAGGCGTCTTAGTTTGCCTGGCTGCTATAACAAATACCGGGCAGCGGGTTGGCTGGCACAACAGGAATTTATTGTCTCATGGTTTTGGAGGCTAGAAATCCAACATCAAAGTCACAGCAGGCCATGTCTCCTTCTGGAATCTGAAGCGTTCTGGTGCTGGCTTGTTGCAATCCTTGGGGTTCCTTGGCTTGCACCCCTCCCTCCATCACTTGGCCATCTGTCTCTGACTTCTCTTGCTTCTGGTTTCTGCTCCCATGTCCAATTTGCTTGCTTATGAGGACTTCAGCCAGTTTGGATTGAGGCCATCCTCGCCCAGTTTGGCCACGCCTTAACTAATGACAGCCTCTTCTGAGGCCCTGTTAACAGAGGGGTTCACACTCGGGGGAGTGGGAGTTAGAACTTGAACATGGCGTTTGTGGTATGCTTCATTCCATCCCCTACAGATGGTGGGGAAAGGTCACTGTGAGGGTGACCTTGAGCTGAGGGAATGGCAGCCCAGGCACAGGGAATAACAAGGAATAAGCCTGCAGAAACCCAGCGTGACTGGAGGGGAAAGAGCCAGCGGTGCACGAGTGATAGAGCGGCTGGGCACAGGCTGGGGAGCCCTCGGCGGGATCTGGGGGAGGCTCTGCTGTGGTGTCCAAGCACGGACGCGGTGCCTGCTCACGTCCCTTCCAGATCTGATTCTGAAACTCTGGCTGGTACCTGCCTGGGCTGGATGGAAGCCGGCCACCAACTTGTCCCTAAAATGAGAGCTCCGGCCTTACAGGGTACACGTGTATAGAAATCTGGTGGCTGCAAACAAGTCTCCTGCTCTTTTTTGCAAACAGAGAAACCTGGGTATGAGGAGGTTAACTGAATTGGCCCAAATAACCCAACAAGGCAGGAGGCGGCACCGGAAATAAAGCCCCACTGTACTGCCTCTGTGGGCTTCACGTAGGGCACCAGGTCCCCTCCCCAGTATTGCCTCGTTATTATTCACTTAAGCGGGCGTGATCTGAATGGGAGCTTTGTTTCAGAATCAATAAGGGGCTGAATCTGTATAGTACAGTGAGCGTCTGAGCTTCAAGTACCTCCTTATCGCCGGCGTACAGTGGAGGACAGGTCCAAATACAACACATTATCTCGCTTTGTTGGCTTTTCAGGCCCAGCAGCTGTATTAATGGAACTCTTTATAGCCATCGCCTTTACGGACCGGGTTTTCTCACTTTCATTTCTCTGGGAACTTCTAAAGAAAGCTTTTGCTGAAGAATGTCAAGGGTGTTTGAGTCACACAGTTGAACAGAAACCATTTGCTCCGCAGAGTTCATACTTGCCAAACAGGGGTTGGGAGATATGTACGAAAAGAAACCCCCTTGTCAGGAGGGAGGGAGGGTCTAATTATTTACTTTGCAGCATTCCATATCATGCTTAAGTTTATGGCGCTGGAGGGTGAGCTTCACATTCACCTCAGAAGGTTTCCTCTCAATGTACATGTCGGCAATTATAAACCAAAAAAAATTTAACAGATTTTTTGCACTTGGAATTCTAGTAATTGTCCATTCGAATTAGCCTGTGCATGAATATGGCATTATAGGAATTTCAAAAGGATCTGCATTATCGGTATTATGCCATTATTTAAAAGTTTTAGTGAAATTCTTATGTTACCTACTTTCTAGTATAACGAGGTTATTTTTATTACTGCCTCGTGGGCACTTTCAAGGTGAATGGTGGTTTCAAATAATACCAATCCTATCAAATTCAAAATAAGTATGTTTAGAAACTTTTTCGTTGTTATCCCATTTTATAGACCCATGAGCCTGATTCCATTTGTCAGTGTGGGTTGCTTGGTTTATATACAGTTTAAATGTTTTCTGAGTTGACATAAAAAGGATATTTTTACATAAAAATCTGTATTTCTAGATTCTGTTGAAAAATCAAGAGATCTAACAACACAAGGTCTAGCTTCCCAGGTGGCAGTTGTCAGCTGCCCCATTTAGGCAGGGCCAGAATTCACAGTCCCCACCATTCCCTATTGTTCCCTGCCCCTGGAGCTGAATGGCGGTTTGTAATTTCTCATAACGTTGTTGCTTTTCTTAGAGTAGAGAATTATTTCACTGTATTCGTTTCTTTATCAAAAGTGGGACTATAGAAAATTACCCAGATGGCTATCTGCTTACCGAAAGTGTGGAGTGACACGTGCTTCGTATGCCAGCGTGTGGCAGCCAGGCTCATTTGCAGTGCTTGCTGGGCCCAGGATTCCCTTGCCTTTGTCACGTTCACACAGGTGTTCCTGCTGCTGGAAATAACCTTCGCTACCTCTTTCGTGTGTTCTCAGCTTAAATGTGACTTTCCCTACTCCTATGTCAGATTAGATGCCCTCTCCCTGTGCTGCCAGTGCTCTCTGTGTCGTGACACTTGCCCTGCTTTCACGTTGCAGCACCTGCCTTTGATTCTAGTTCTATGAGGGCAGGGACTGTCTTCTCATTGCCTTTCCCCCGGGCCTAGGACCCAGAATGTGTGTGACAAATATTTGTTGAAGACATGCAAGAATGCATGATGCCACTGAAATCTGGGTTTTGGATAAAAATAAAACGAAATGCCATTTCATTTAAGTCCTTGTAAGAACCTTTTAAAACAATTCTCTAGTGTTTCAGTATAGAGTGACTGCTTCAGAGAGAGGACATTTTTCTCTTTTAAGTCTTGGGCAGAAAATTGGTTTTGAATGATTGTTGAGCACCTACTGTGTGCTAGGTGTTGCTCCCAGTGTTGCAGATGCTCTGATCTCTCATAAAGGTCCCCCCCAAGATGGCTCCCTTGTCTGTCTGCTTGTTGTCTCTGCTCGTTGTGTCTGCTTGTTGTGTCCTCTCGTTGTCTGCTCCTCTTCTTTAGGAGGCACTGGAACTGAACCTGGGACGTCCCGTGTGGGAGGCGGGCACCCAACTGCTTGAGTCACATCTGCTCCCCCCTCTCATAAAGCTTTTGCTTTAGTGGGGGTGAAGGGGCAGACAGTAAACATGAAACAAATAAGATAACTTCAGGTATTGGATAAACACTGTAAAGGAATTGAAACAGGAGGGTGGACTAGAGAATGACTGAAGGGTGCGGGAGGAGGCCAGGGACTCCTGTAGCTGTCGTCAGGGAATGCCTTTGCCAGGACCTGCCATTTGAAGCGAGATTCAAATGATCAGATGTGTGCCAGATGTAATGAAGAACAAGTGCAAAGGCCCTGAGGTGGGAGCAAGCTTTGTGTGTTGAGGGATAGAGAGAACCTGATGTAGCTGGAATTTAGTGAGGGAGGAGAGTGGGATGCTATGAGGTCAGAACAGGAAGCAGTGGCTGGATAGGCAGAGCCCAATAGGCCTCAGAGGAGCATGGGGCTTTTATTCCGAGGGGTGCTGTGCCTGCCATGGACAAGCAGTCTCCAGCTTTCTTTTAGGAGATGGAATGGTGTCCTGGAGAAATTGTGGGCTTGAGAATCAGACCTTAGTGTGAATCTCCTTTCTACCTCCTACCAAGCGTGACCTGAAGCAAGTCTTTCATCTCTCTGGGCCTCAGATTCCATAGCTGTAAAATAGGATTAATGCTTTCAGTGTGATTTATTCATTCCTTTGTTCATTCATCCCACAAATACTTATTGCAGTTTTTATCAGGTCCTGGAGAGATATTCATGAATAGGAAAGAGGAGGTTTTCCTGCTCCACGGAGCTTATGGTGTAGTTGGGGGAGATGATTAATAATGAGTAATTGTATTATTATTAATTATTATTTATTATTATTAAAAAGGAAGATAACTTCAGGTAGTGAAAAGTGCTATGAAGAAAAGACACAAAGCAATAGATAAAGAGTGACTGCGAGGGAGCTACGTGACCTAATAAGTTATCCCCATTTTCCTTTAAGGCCATGAAGCATCAGAGAAGCTTAGCTACCGCCCAAGGCCACGGCCTCAGTAAGAGGCAGAACTAGAAGTTAAAGCCTGTCTTTCAGGAACAAGAACAGTCCTTGTTCTTTCATGACACCACGTAGTCGGTTTTACCCCCACAAAGAAGAATAAATGATCTACCTTGTTAGGATGACATATCAGAGAATTGAGAATTAATGCCCAACTCGTCTAGAAAGTGGCTCTAAAGCTACACCCGGCTGTGTCCCGGCTGATGTGACTTCAGTAGTTCTCTGCTGGGGCTGAAGATTCGGTTCACTCTCACTGCCCAGCCTGGAATCTGCAGCAGGTCCTGCTTCCTGTTTCTTGAATAGAAACAACCATAGTAACCACTGTTTTTTGTACTCTTCATGATGCCCAGGGCATTTTCAGGACTAATGTTCCATTTGATCCTCATGCCAACCTTCTGAAAAACTGTTACTCGTCCTGTTTACAAGTGGAGGAGCGGAGCTTGGGCAGTTAAGTGCCTTGCCTGGAGCTGCGCAGCTATCCAGCGTCTGGGCAGGGCTCGCGCGCGGTTTTCCAGGCCTAAATGCTAAGCTTGTCCCGCCCGCCTGTCTTCCTCCCAGTTTCCTTCCTACCTCCAGATACTTTCCTTCTCTTCAAACCCACGGTCCTAGGAGAGTTCTTTACAATGGCAGGCCCTCAGTAAACACATTTTGTTTATAGGGATTTGCTAACTGTAGAGTAGGAGCTAATCTCAGCAGTTCATACCTCAGTGTGACTTGAATCCATGGCTTAGTGTTAGTAGAGGTATTTGGACACTTTAAGCGTCTTCCAGGAGGTTAGGAGGAATTTTTTTGTTCAGGGAGTTTTCCCTAGGTAGCAAGTGCTGCTTTCACCTAAACAGAAGGTTGGTTTTGGCCTTAAGAAACTTGTCTTATTCAGAGTGGTTTTTGCTCCTGAGAGATTTATTATTAGTATTAAAACAACAACAACAACAAAAAAAACTTGAAAGAAATGAGCAGGATTCTCCAATGGGTTAAAAGGGAATTTGGGAAGTAAGGTTGGGGGTGAGAGAGCCCCTAGGGAAAATGTTCATGCCTCCCTCCCATCCCTTGGTTTCCAGGACTCAGCTCTCTTTGGACTTCCTCCTTGCCGTCTGGCTGATCCTATGTCTCTCTGAAGGCTAATCTACTCCCTAGCTAGGAAATGTTGAGTGCTTCAAGGTTGTACCAGACTCTCCTAACTCCCCACTCTCTACTCTCTTCCTGGAGCACCTCACTTATACCCACAGCTCAGGTTCCCACCTCTGAGCAGGTCAGTCACAAACCTGATGGGAAGAAGTAAGACTTTGCCTTTCACCTGAATATCCAACTGTTGGCTTGATCTCTTCTCTTGGATCTCAAACTCAACTTGTCCAAACAGATCTTCACTCCCCAAAACTGTTGTTCTTCTACTGTTTTCTTTCTTAATGAGTATCCCCATTCTCTATCCATTTCACAAGGGAGGCAATGGGGAACTAGCTATTGGCTCGCCCCCTCCCCCATATCTAATTCCCAACCATTTTAGCTCTAAATGGCTCTTGTAGTTCATACTTCTCTCCACCTCCACTAACACTCTCGTCCAAGCCACTGATCCACCATCCATCTTCTGGATGATTCTGCTAACCATCTTCCCCCTGCTATCCATTTGCTGCCCAGCAGTCAGAGTGGTCCTTTCAGAAGGCAGATCTGACCATGTGATCCATGGCCTAAAACTCTCCAGTGGCTTCTCATTTAGAATAAAAGTGCAATTCATTGACTTGACCTACAGGGCCCTTTTGAGTCTGGCTTCTCCCACCATCTGTTGCCGCATCTCAAACTATACTCTACCATGCCCTCTCCCCTCCAGCCATGCAGGTCTTCTTTCTGCCCATCCCACTACAGACTCTTTGCACAGTATTCCCTCTGTCTGGAACTCTTATGCTCTTTCTTTGCTTGATTGAATCATACTCATCTTGTAGTTTCCAACTTCTTATCACTGCCATAGCCCCTCTCCCCTGGCTGGGTTGAATTGCTCTCTTACAGGTTCTCGCAGCACAGTGCACCACCCCTTTGCAGTCCTTCTCACAGTTACAATTTAAAAGTTCTATTCATGTGATATTAATCTCTCTCTCCCCCACTAGCCTGTGATGTCTGTGAACACAGGGGCATTGCCTTCTTTCCTCCCTAATGCCAGTATAGTACTTGGTGTTGTAGAGTGAATATAGCTCCCCTTAACAGGTGCAGTCAGTAGAAACTAATTTCTCCTGCAGGTCTTGGGAGGGCATGGTAGTGCCAATACAAAATAGCTGGGTGGAGGAACTGACAACCAACTATCACCACCACCATCATCACCACCATCACCACCACCATCATCATCACCACCATCACCACCATTAGCATCATCACCACCACCACCACCCCTGTCATCACCACCATCACCAGCATCATCATCATCACCACCATCACCACCACCACCATCATTACCATCACCACCATTACCATCATCATCACCATCACCACCATTACCATCACCATCATCACCACCATCACCACCACCACCATCATTACTATCACCACCATTACCATCATCACTACCATCACCACCATCATCACCATCACCACCACCATCATCATCATCACCACCACCACTACTACCTTATCATCCTCACCTTCACCACCATTATCATCATCATCATCATGGTACTCTTAGGCCTAGTGTCATAGGAAGACCACTTGGTATTTTACTATTATGGGACATAACCAGTTGGCTATAGTTTTCTTGGGAGCCAATTTTTGATGACATTTTTTACAGATACTGATATTATATTGTTTGTTGATTTTTTAATTTAAAAAAATAATGCTTTTGCTTTAGGCCTCAGAAGGTTTGAATTTTCAGGTTGGAGAACATACAAATCCTTCTAAGGGTTAAAAATGGGATTTCATCCATTCATGTAACAAATATTTATGACTGCCTACTACATGCCAGGCTCTATTTTAGGGGCTGGGGATACGGTGCCCTCATGGAGCTTCTATGATTGTGAAAGGAAATAGGCAATAAACAAATAAATCAGAAAATATATGTTAAGAATATAAATGCTATAAAGAAAATAAAACAAAGTGACTTTGAGCCCAAGGGACTATTTTATAAGTTGCATGATGTATTGGCATTTTTGCTGTGTAACAAGCAATGCTGAAAATCACTTATTTATGACAACAAAGTTTTATTTTTTCATTCATAGGTTCAGTTGAGTCTGGCTCCAGCCTGTTAGTTGGGGTACTATTCGCCTTGGACCAGGGATTACCTGGGCCTGTTCTTCTCACAGTGGTTCTCAGCAGAGCAAGACGGTGAGTGGGAACTTGTAACAGCTCTTAGGGCCTCAGCTGAGAACTGGCCCCACTGTCACTTACACCCACATCCCAATGGCCAGAGCAAGTCACGTGACCTACATCGATGGGAAGAAGAAGTCACTCTGCTCACAGAGAAGCACCACACGTCGCTTGGCAAGGGTGAAGATTTATAATCCTGTTACCAGGGACCAGAGAACTGGGGACCATAATCTAGCCTACCCCACAGAGCTTGGGAATCCCTCAGAGGACATTCTAGCTGAGACCTAAACAGAGGGAAGGAACCAGCCCTGGGACGATCTTGAGGAAGATCTTCACATAGACACCCAAGCTGGGAGAAGGTCCCATGCAGGAGCAGGCTTGAAGCTCAGATGAAACAGAAAAGAATCAAGCATGGCTGGAGGGAAGCACACAAGAGGGAGACTTGGAGAGATAGCAGGGCTGCTGGTGTAGGGCTTCGTGGGCCACGCGGGGGAGTTTGGATTTTGTACGTGCCGTGGGAAGAACGGGGGTGACCGTCTCCTTCTGTTTTCAAAAGAAAACTCTGGTGGTGTCTGGTATCTGTTGTCTGGCAAGAGGGACAAGGCAGGTCTGCCTTAAAACTATATGAGAGGGCAGGAGGGTGGCCTTGTGCCCCAGAGGCTCGTCTTTCTCAGAGAAGTTAGAGGCGATAGTGATGTGAAGGAGGATGGAAGCCCAGCTTCTGCCTGTTCCAGAGCGTGGACTCTCTGCAGCCCAGGGCCACGCCTACCGCTGAGCCTCTGGACTTGCCCTGGAGGAAGAGAGAGCTCAGGGTGGGCCCAGATCTGCACACCACTCTGACACAACCTCCTAATTCAGAGCAGAAGCCTCAATAAGGAATCACTTTAGAAGGAAGGTTGTGCTTCAATGTATTGTTTTTCCCCCCTGAAGTTTAAACAGTCTCTGCACTTGAGTGGCTGTTGCTTATGCATCTGACTTATTTAGGCAATTTGCTATTGTGTGTGTGGTCCAATCCAGCCTGTTTCAGTAAAGTGTATGTTAGACGCTTGGAAATTATCCAGCAGGCATCGTGTGTGTGCAGGGGTGGGGGGGTGGTTGGAACGAGAGGGAGAAAAGAGAGAGATGGAAGGAGAGGGGAGAGAGAAATGGAGAAAGGAAAGAAAGAATTTTTAACTAGAGACTCAAGCATGATGTTCACAGATGCATGGTAGACATTTAATTTGAAGAATTGATTCTTTCTTTTATTTGGCGATTGCCAGTCATACTGCAAGCACACTGCCATTGTTTAAATTAGCATTGTGGAAGTGATCGACTGCAGAGGAGTGCATGGCTGTGTTATTAAGAGCAATCCATGAGGACCAAGTGTCATCTGAGCAAATAGAAAACCTTTGCATGGTGCTTTTCACCAGCTGTGTCCCTGGTCATTGAGCATAACGTGTAACAGTTTGCCATGCACTGTTTTGGGAAAAACAGTCATTTTATCAAGGGTACAGCTTAGGTTTGAGATTTTATTTGCATCACTTGCCAAGAAGTTGGCATCCAAGAAATTAAATATGAAAAATGTTGAGAGAATTGGGAACTAAGGCAGGGTGCACTGCTCAGCAAACTTTAACTAATACTAACCTGCTAGAAAATAACATTGCTGAGTAATTCAATCACGTTCGTCATCTCTCCTTTCCCCCCATGCTGTAACCTCTGCAATGCATCTGTGGAGAAGCAGAAATGTCAGAAGCTTTG
This sequence comes from Cabassous unicinctus, assembly GCA_029593785.1. NCBI lineage: Eukaryota > Metazoa > Chordata > Mammalia > Cingulata > Chlamyphoridae > Cabassous > Cabassous unicinctus. Next base: position 25,761 of record JAQZBX010029064.1, read on the forward strand.
AAACTGGAAGGGCTTAGATGACATCTTGACTCCATCATATGTGAGCTGCGTGGGCTTGCAAAAGCCATCTCACGTCTCTGCACCTCAGTTTACTTGTAAACTGGGAGAACCATGCACAACTTACAGGTTTTTGAGGAGTATATGGGATCATGTTGAGAAGGGGTTTTTGAACTTGGAAGTGTTTGCAACTCTGTTTTATGACTTTTACTGATGACAGTGATGAGCCATGGGTCACCATTAAGCACTGTAGTTATTATAAAGAGTTAGGCAACAAGAATCGCAAAATGTTAAAAAATTCCTGGGGGTGTTTAATTTTGAATAATCAAAGAAAAAATGCTGGGGCAAATGTTTTAGCTCTAATTTTGGGGGAGTGGATTTGGAAGATGTTGGGAAACAGATTGTGACCAACGGCAAGGAAAAATAAAATGAGAACAAATTTGCAATGGGTTTAAATCTGATGTTGTGCTGAACCTCATAAGCCAATAAAATACTTTGAGACCCTCATATTGTTCTCATTTCCACATTTTGTAGCCCCTCAGCTTGGGATGATAAACAGCTCCCTCAATAGAGAGAGAAGTGTCCGATGGTTAGGAGCAGCCACGGGTGTGGGTGCTGGGAGGGTGTGCAGCAAGGTGGGGACCCAAGGCAGGTGAGAGGCCCCCAGGGCAGATCCCCCATCTCCCACCCCTCCAAACACGTGGGGGCTTCCCAAGGCTCCTAGAGCAACCTAATTACTCAGGATCTGTTTATTGCATTGATGAACAAACGAATGGCTATGAAAGGGGGAGTTGAGGACCTAGAATCAAACCCTGCTCACTCTTCAAGTCCTAACTTAAGTCCTCCATCATCTGTGCAGCCTTACAACCCTGGAGATGTCTTTCCACTCTGGTTCCTACAGCTTCTTCCATCCACAAGAATCATTTGAGCCTCTCTTTACTCAAGTGTTCAAAGCCACTCCTTCATTCAGTCTATTTTTAAAGCAAGAGGGTTTTTTTTCCCTTTTTTCTGGAGTGTCTGCCATGTACCTGGGGATGCCCTTTGCACTGAAAATCCAAAGAATAAGGGGAGCATTTTCCACCATAGAGGACCTCACAGCCTGGAGGAGGAGACCAATATAAAAACCAAGGGGGAGTGGATGTGGCTCAAGCCGTTGAATGCCTGCTTCCCTGGTCCCAGGTTTGGTTCTTGGTGCCTCTTAAAAAAACAAAAACAAAAACAAAAAACAAACAACAAGCAAAACAAATGAAAAAACCAACTCAGGGGAGCTGATGTGGCTCAGTAGTTGAGCACCAGCTTCCCACATCCAAGGTTCTGGGTTCAGTCCTAGGAAAATGCAAGTTAAAACCACCATAAGATACCACTTCACATCTACTAGGATGGCTATAATTTAAACACACACACACACACACACACACACACACACACTAAGGTGTTGGTAAGAATGTGGAAAAATTGGGAGTTTCCTGTATTGCTGTTGGGAATGTAAAACAGTGCAGCCACTTTGGGAAATAATTTGGCAGTTCCTCAAAAGGTTAAACATAGAGTTATCATATAACCCAGCAATTCCACTTCCAGGTATATACCCTAAAGAATTAAAAAGAGGTGCTCAATTGTGAGCTGATGCTCAATGTGGACAGAACCTGTGATAAGGTGGATGGGGGGGTTTGGCAGTGGATGAGGGTGATGGTGGTGCAGGGATGTGAGTGGGGTCAGCGGTGCTGGAATGTGAAGGTGAATAAAGCTGGGGGGTGGGTTGGACT
>JAQZBX010029065.1:0-27488 GCA_029593785.1 Cabassous unicinctus
AGGGACTTCCCGATCTCACAGCAGCAGACTCGTCTTCTTTTTAGGAGGCTCTAGGAACCAAACCTGGGGACTCCCACGTGGGAGGGAGGCGCCTAATCACTTGAGCCATCTCTGTGCCCTGTTTGTTGAGTCTCTCATTGTGTTTCCTCACTGTGTCTCTTGGTTCCGTCATCTTGTTGCGTCAGCTCGCCGTGCCAGCCCGTCGTGTCAGCTCGCTATCTTGCTCATCTTCTTTAGGAGGCACCAGGAACCAAACTCGGGACCTCCCGTGTGGTAGGCAGGAGCCCAGCTGCTTGAGTCACAACTGCTTCCCAACATAAGCCTTTTATATTGTCATTTTGTTTATTTTAATTTAATAATATAAAATACTGATTGATCAGACCCATGCTAAAATATCAGCCCTAGGTTATTTTCTTTTACAATGAGAATTGACCTTAGTGTGCTAAAGTAAGTGTCAAGTTTGGACAGAATCTTGGGAGTCTGTTCAAAGATAGCAACAATGTTTCCTTTAGTTCCTTTCAATCCCTGGAGCCTTGGACCTAGATTTAGAATCAAAGGTGTAACATTCCAGTTTGCCTATAACCAAACTTTTTTTTTTTTTTTTTGTACTTCTGACTTTTCTTTGGCTTCTTTGGCTTCTTCCATCTTAAATGATCTTAAATGACAATCGTGTTTATTCTTAGTTCTGAAATCATACTGAGTTACTTTCTTTCCTTGTTTTTTATTATTATTTTTATTATTTTGCTTGCTTTTGATTGAGTGGGGAAGAGCTGGAAATAGGAAGTCAGAGTCTTTTGTAATAATTCAAGCAAAGTTTTAGGAGGATCAAATAGGATTATAGCAATGGGAATGGAAAGGACAAGGGTAGAGATAAAGACTTCCCGTAGGTGGGACATTGTATCACACTGGATTAGTTAGATATGGAAGGTAATTAAATCAATAGTGTTTCTGAAGTTTTGTCTTGGGAGAATTGTTTTGCTGCGGAGAGCTAAGTCTCAGTAGTGAGGGAGAAAGATGAGTTCATTTTGTGGGATTTGAGTACTTTGATCTGACTGATGTACCCTAGTCTCTAGGTGGGAATGTGCAATTTTGTAATGTAGAATTGTTATTCTGTTCTTCTACTCTAGTTTATAGAGTTTAATTATATCATATCGACATTAAACTTGTGGAACTTCTATTATAGAGACCCAGCTAAGAGAGAATGAGACAGGGCAAGAAAAAGAATGAGTTAAGAGGATGAGAAAGATAAATGAACACACACAGACAATTATTTGCATAGAGCAGTTTAGTCTCCCTACTTTAACACACAGAGACACATTTATACACATTTGAAAAAGAAATAGAAGGCGTAAGTTTGCTCTTCCACAGTTACCAAACCAGTGTGAGCATCTTCCCCATGCTGACAGCTTCTAGGGTTTAAAGATAAGTATTTGCTCTTATAGCATAGCACCTAAGTGCAATGCAGCTATATAGGATATGCCTCCAAATGAACTGTACGTTACGGGCATGTAAGAGGTCTGTTTATGTGGTTTGTTTTTCATTAACATGTATACAGAAAAGTGCACAAATCTTAAGTATAAAATTAGTGAATTATCACAACATGAACAGACCTATGAAAGCACCAGAACAAGAATTGTTAGCAATTCAGAAACCTTCCCTCATACTCCTTCCAAGTTACTACTCCCATCTTCTAGGGTTATCAGTACCCTGACTTTTTTTTAAAAACAAATCAATTTTATTGATACATATTAATAAAGCATACAGTTCATCCAAAGTGTGCATTCAATGGTATTTGGTATAATATAATCACATAGTTGTATCACTTCAATCATTATTATAGCATTTTCATTATTTCAATAATAATAATAAAAAACAGACAAACAAGAAAATTCTTCACCTCTCAATCTCTCTCTGCTGTACATAGATACTATTTCTGGCATTTCTTGCACATTTATTTATTAAGCAGTTTTATTGAAATATATTTACATACCATACAGCCTATCCAAAGTGTATAATCAGTGGCTTTTAGTATAATCACACTGGTGTGCGTTCATCACCACAAAAAATTTTAGAACAATTTTACTACTCCAAAAAGAAAAACTCCATACCCCTTAGCAGTCCTTCTCAGCCCTGCTTAATCACTATTCTAATTTCATCTTTATAAATTGATTTGTATTTCATTTTATATAAATGGAATCATGCAATATGTAGTACTTTGTTTCTGTTTTGTTTCTCTTAGCATAATGGTTTTGTTGTTGTTGTCTTATGTTAAGATCTTGTAGTATTAACACACCTTTGTTCAGCTTCAAAGAAAAACAGTCATATATGCAATTTTACCCATATTCATATTTCACATACAGTTTTACTGTGCTATACAGTCCCATGTTACATTTTTTAGCTTTCCTTTTAGTAATATACATGACCTTAGACTGTCTCTTTAAACCACTTTCATACCCACATAATAGTACTGCTAGTTACAAACATTATGTTGGGCTTTCACCTTTTCTATTCATTTCCAAAGAGTAACACACATCCTTTTTACCAGTTCTGCATAAGGTTAACCCTCAGCTTTCCATCTCTAAACTCATTCTATTTTCTAGTGACCCGTTTTCAAGTTATTAACTCCATGAGATTACTCTGTATATTTAGTTCATAGTAGTGTAATCATACAGTATTTGTCCTTTTGTGTCTGGCTTGTTTCTCTCAACATAATGTCCTCCAGGTTCATCTGTGTTTGTCATATGCTTCATGACTTCATTTCTTCTTATAATTGTATAATATTCCATCATGTGAATACACCACAATTTGTTTATCCATTCATCAGTTGATGGACACCTGGGTTGTTTCACCTTTTGGCAATCGTGAATGATGCCACTATGGACATCAGTGTGCAGATGTCTGTTCGTGTCACTGCTCTCAGTTCTTCTGGGTATAATATACCCAGGAGTGGTATTGCCGAGTCACATGGTACATCTATATTCAACTTCTTTAGAAACTGCCAAACAGTCCTCCACAGTGGCTGTTCCATTTTACATTCCCACCAACAGTGAATAAGTGTTCCTTAATCTCCACATCCTCTCCAACATATACAGTTTCCCAACTCTGTTAGTTTCTGTTCATTTGTGAATATTTTAAACTCACTTTAATATTTGAAGGACAATTTGCTGGATAAGGAATTCTCAGCTGGCAGTTTTTCTCTTTCAGTATCCTAACTGTACCATACCCCTGTCTTTCTGCCTCCATGGTTTCTGATGAGAAATCCACACTAAGTCTTATTGGGTGTCCCTTGTATGTGATTGTTTGCTTCTCCCTTGCTGCTCTCAGAATTTTCTCTTGATCTTTGATGTTGGGCTGTCTGGGTAGTATGTGTCTTGGAGTAGGTCTGTTTGCATTTAGTCTGATTGGGGTATGCTGCGCTTCTTGGACATGTTAAGTTCATTTCTTTTGCGAGAGTTGGGAAATTTTCAGCTGTTATTTCCTCAAATACTCTTTCTGCGTCTTTTCCCTTCTCTTCTCCATCTGGAACTCCCATGACATGTATGTTGCTGAGTTTCATGTTATCATTCAGTTCCCTGAATCCCTGCTCAATTTTTTCCATTCTTTTCTCTCTTTGTTCTTTTCGCTCTTCAATTTCAGCTGTTCTGTCTTCTGTATCACTTATTCTTATATCATTTCAAGTCTGCTGTTACATGCCTCTAATGTGATTTTGATCTCACCTGTCTTGTCTTTCATTCCCATGGGCTCTGTTACTTTTTTATTCAGATTTTCAAATTCCTCTTTGTGTTCAATCAGTATCTTATTGATGTCTTTTTTATCTTTAGCCATATTGTCTTTCGACTCATTAATTTGATTTTGGAAATTTGTTTGCATCTTGGTGATTAGTTGTCTCAAATCCTGCGTCTCTTCTGGGGCTTCAATATATTCCTTTTCTTGGACCATTTTTTCCATTTTCTTAGTATGGCTTGTAATTTTTGACAGTTAACCTGGGAAAAAGTATTTGCAACGCATATCACAAGCCAAGGGCTAATATTAATATTCCTAATAAATAATTTTTAAGGATTGAGGGTCAAGGAACAAAAACCTAACAGAAAAAAAACGGGAAAATATATGAATAGAATTCACACAAAAATATACATAATAGTGGCTCTCCAACATAGGAAAAAAATCTTCAAATACCTTCTTAGAGAATTCCAACTAATAAAAAAAAAAGGAAGAGGGAAATAGGCAATCACTATTAGGCAGTACCATAGTAATAATTGTTGTAGACAGGGTCTCCCAATGGATACTAATATTAGTGGGCAAAGCTTGAGGAGAAATACGTATCTTCATATTTGCTCAGTATTGGTAAACTTTTGCTTTCAACCCTTTAAATAAGAGAAAACTAATAACTTTATGGTGGAGAAACCCAAAAGACACCATCTGAACTTATCAAGGTTAGAAGAACCAGTAATAGGACATATTGACATCATGAACCCCTTGATGTAATCCACTGAGAAGAGCACAATATCATTTCTTTTGTATTCTTGCCAAAATGAATAATTTTATTCTAATCATGAGAAAACATCAGACAATCCTAAATTTGAGGAAACCTACAAAATGACAAGTGTCAAGATTATAAAAGAAAAAAAAAAAAGACCTTGTAACTATCATAGATGGGAAGATACTAAGGAAATAACTAAATGCAGTGTGGGATTGTGAGCAGAACCTGGAATAGGAAAAGATATTAGGGGAAAAGCTGGTGAATTTTGAATAAGACCTGTCATTAAAATATATACAAATAATATTTTTGATAGTTGTACTATAGTTGTGTAAAGTGTTAACATTAGAGGAAGTGGCATGAGGAATATATGGGAAGTGGAGTGAGGGGTGTAATGCTGTGTAGTTTGTAATTTATCTGAAAGTCAAATATCAAAAAAAGTTAAAAAAAAATTTTTTTTTTTTTTAGATATTGGGGCTGGGGATTGATCACGGGACCTTGTAAGTGGGAAGCTGGTGCTCAATCACTGAGCCACATTGGCTCCCCTGAGTTGGTTTTTTTGTTTGTTTGTTTTGTTTTTAGGAGGCACCGGGAACCGAACTCGGGACCTCCCATGTGGGAAGCAGGTGCTCAACCACTTGAGCCACATCTACTCCCTAAAAATTGTTTTGAGGAATGCCTTTTTATTTGGGAGGCATCAATAGAGATGATCATATGGAGTTCTTCCATTGAACTAATTCAGTAATCACATTAACAGAGTTCCTAACATTGAACTATTCTTGTGCTTTAGGAATGAACACATGCTCCCATTTTCGATGGATGAATATTTATATACCAAGGAGATCCTGACATATTTTTATATAGTCAATAAAAGCTTCAAAAGTAACTCCTAAGATTTTCTCTTCACATCTTTTTACATGTGAAATGTTTAGATGCTGTTTATTATGTAATCAGGGAAGTATCTTTCAGATCATTTTATAGCTTTATCCAAATTAAACTTTTATCTTAAATAGCTTTTCTTTAGAACAGTAGGTTCTGACAGAGATGAATCAATGGAAAGTTAGTTATGCTATAAATTGAGAAGGCATTTTTTGGTTGTCTAAATGGGTGTTTAGTGGTCAGGGGTCCAGGAATGCTAGATGTCTCACAGTACTCAGGACTGTCCCACATAAACAAGAATTATCCCACATCCCTAATGATTTTAGACTGTCCCAGTGGCCAAATAGTCATGTTAAGTGAAAATTTTGTTTTATACTTACCTTAGTCCAGAACTTAATATTGTTTTACTTAGACACCAAAATGTTTTTTGCATGATTTAAATATGCACTGCGTTTCTAGGAATGAAATTATGGTGTAAACTGAAGAAAGGTAGTATTTTTTTTAATGTTTTATTTTGCAATACTTTCAAATTTACAAGACAGTTACAAAAATAATACAAGGTCCATACAGGGAACGCCAAATACCCCTATCCCCATATACCAAGATCCACCAATTTTAACTTTTCCCTCTTTGCCAAATCATTCTGTCAATCCATCTATTATTCAATCCATCTGTCGATCATTCCATCTCTCTATCCTTGTCTCTTTTCAAATCCATTTTCTGAACATTGGGTGCAGGTTCTACATATCATGCTCTTTGAACACTTAATACTTCCGTTTACATTTCCTAAGAACAAGTATTCACTTATGAAACAACCTTAGCAAGTTATCAAGATCAAGAAATTTAACATTGATATAAACCTTAACAGTCTGTATCCCAATTTTTTTCATATGTTCCAGTAATGTCCTTTTGAGACTTTTCTCCTCTCTTGTTAGATTGCATCCAGGATCATGTATTACATTTAATTGTCATTGTCTCTTTACTTGGTCTTGTGTGTGTGTGTGTGTGTGTGTGTGTGTGTGTGTGTGTGTGTGTGAACATATATACAACATAAACTTTCCCCTCTCAACCACTCCCAAGCAATACCATTCAATGGGATTAATCACATTCATAATATTGTGGTACTTTCTCCTCCTTACATTACTAAAACTTTTCTTTCTCCTCAAACAGAAACCCTTATCCAAAATGCATTAACTCCATTCCCCCTGCCCCTCTGTCCCTAGCAACCTATACTCTTAATTTCTGTCTCTATGAGCTTGCATATTTTCTGATATTTTCTTTGTATTTAAATTTTTAACATCCTAAATCTAATAAGTCTTGTTTGCTTTGATACCAACTTAACTTCAGTAGTACACACAAAGCTGTTCGTGTCCCAGCTTTTATGTAGTTCTTGCACAAATTGAATATTTATACATTGTGTGTCCACAACCACTGATTTATCATTACATTTTATGCATTTGTCTTTTAGATCTGTAGGAAGTAAAAAGTGGCATTAAAACAAAAAATACAATAGTATTGACATTTATGTTTACCCATGTTCTTACCCTTACTGGAGATCTTTATTTCTTTATGTAGTTTTGATCTATTTTCTGTAGGGATGATCTAGTGCTGACCAGACCGCTCCCTCAGCATTTTTGAGTTTCCGGGGCCAGGGATTGAACCCAGGACCTCATATGTGGGAAGGTGGCACTCAACCACTGAGTTACATCAGCTCCCCTGAGTTGGTTTTTTTTGTCTGTTTTGCTTGTTGTTTGTTTTTTGGTTTTTAGGAGGCACTGGGAACTGATCCTGGGACCTCCCATGGGGGAAACAGGCACTCAGTTGCTTGAGCCACATCCACTCCCACTCTCAGCTTTTGTTTATCTGGAATTTTTTAATCTCTCCTTTAGTTTTGAAGGATAATTTTGTTGGAAATAGAATTCCTGGTTGGCAAACTTTTGCTTTCAGCCCTTTAAATATGTCATCCCATTGCCTGCTTGCGATCTATGTACTGAAAAAAAACTGGCACTTAATCTTATTGAGACTCCCTTGTGTGTGATATGTTGTGTCTCTCTTGCAGCTTTTCTCTTTATCATTGACATTCAGCAGTTTGATTATAATATGTTGTGGTGTGGGTCTCTTTGTGTTTATCCTGTTTGGAGGTCATTGAGAGGCACCACAAGATCTTTGGATGTGTATATTCATGTCGTTCATTAAATTTGGGAAGTTTTCACCCATTATCTCTTTGAATATTCTCTCTGCCCCTTTCTCTCTTTCTTCTCCTTCTGGGACTCTCACAATGCATATACTGATAGGCCAGATGGTATCCCAACAGGATCCTCAGGCTCTGTTCACTTTTCTTCATTCCTTCCTCTTTCTGCTTCTCACACTGGATGCTGCCAGTTGTTTGAACCTGAAGTTAAGACAATTGATTCTTTCTTCTGCAAGCTCCAATCTGCTGTTATACCCCTCTGGGAAATTTAAATTTCTCTTACTGTGGTCTTCAGCTCTATTTGGTTTCTTTTCATGATTTCCATCTCTATCAATATTCTCTTTGTTTTCCTCTGCTGTTTTCCTGATAACATTTTGTTCTTAGTCCATGTTTTCCCTTAGCTCTTTGAGCATATTTAAGACCTTTTTAAAAAAGTCTTTCTCTGGAATGTCTTGGGTCTGAGCTTCTCCATGATGGTTTCTAAGGCTTTATTCCTGTCCCTTGCTTGGACCTTCGCCTCCTGTTTCTTTGTGATATTTTGTTGAAATGTAGACACTTTGATATTCTTATGTGTTATTGATGGAATTTAGACTCTATTTAGTCAGCCAAAGGGGTGCTGATGCAAAATACCAAAAATCTGTTGGTTTTTATAAAGGGCATTTATTTGGGGTAGAAGCTTAACAGTTACCAGGCCATAAAGCCTAAGTTACTTCCCTCACCAAAGTCTATTGCCACGTGTTGGAGCAAGATGGCTGCTGACGTCTGCCAAGAGTTCAGGTTTCTTGGGTTCCTCTCTTCCCAGGGCTCAGTTTCTTTCTGGGCTCAGCTTCTGTTCTCTCTCCACAAGGCCAGCTGTAGACTATCAGGTGAATGGCTCTGTCTCTCTCCCCAGGGCTTCTGCTGTGTCTAAGGAGCCATCCCTATTCCTCTGTGCTCGTCTCCTGTGTGTTCACTTCCCGGGCTCCAGCTCAAAACTCCCAACTCTCTCCTTTGCCATATCTTTTCTCTGTGAGCCCCTGCCCACCATGGGGTGGGGACTTAATGCCCTACTGATGTGGCCCAATCAAAGTCCTAATTATAATTTAATCAATTAAAAGTGATACCTCTGACCAGTTTACAAACATAATCCAATAACTATTTTTGGAATTCATAAACATTGTCAAACTGCTACAGAGCTAGTGTTATGGCAGAGTTCTCCTTGAATGCTAGGAGCTAATGGGGGAGGGCGGGGAGGATGTAAAGGAAGGTTAAAAAAGAAAACACTGGAAGCGGGTGTGGCTCAATCGATAGAGCTCCCGTTTACCATATGGGAGGCCCCTGGTTGGCTCCTCTGGGCCTCCTTGTGAGGGCAGGCCGGCCTGCGCCGCACGGTGGGCTGATGCAGCAAGACCTCACAGCAGGAAGCGGGTGTGGCTCAATCGATAGAGCCCCCGTTTACCATGTGGGAGGCCCCAGGTTCGCTTCCCAGGGTCTCCTTGTGAGGGCAGGCCGGCCCGTGCGGCGCAGTGGGCTGATGCAGCAAGACCTCACAGCAAGGGGGAGATAAGCAGACACAGAAAAAACATGCAGTGAATGGACACAGCAAACACAAGCAGCAAGTGGGGGATAAATAAATAAATAAATAAATCTTTAAAAAAAAAAAAGAAAACACCTTTCCCAGTCTTTGCAGATCCATGGGTCTGTTCTTCAGACCTTATCCAAACAGTGAGTTTAGAGAATAGCTCAAGGCCAGAAGTATAGGGGCATCCCTAATCCTTTCTGCTCATGGATCTTGGCTTGGGCATGTGCATGTGGCTCTAGGAATTTCCCCATTTTTACAGATAGAAATGGCCTTTCTCACTAGGAAACAGTTTCCTCTAGGTCCCAGGTACTGCATTGTATGTCCTATAGCCACTGATCCCTTACCCCAGGCATCCCGACTTTACTGTCGTCCCACAGTGTTCTGAAGGAGAGCTTTGTGTAGTGCCCTCTACTTCCAGGGCCAATTCTGGAGTGGTGAGCTTGCAATGAATTTCTGGTTCTGCTCCTCAGGCCACCACCAGACTGGGCCATTGGTCTTATTAGTGGATAGTGGGCACACATGTTAGAGTGAGATAGATAAGGGTTTGAATTTCACTATTGTCATTTTCCCAGCTGGTGCCTTTCGGCAAGTTTATCAGCCTCTATAATCCTCACTTTCCTAACTGTAGGATGGGACACCTTTTGTATTGTTAAAATTAAATGATGTAATAATATCTGTAAAGCACTCAAGCACCGAGCCTGGCATGTACTGTTAGGCCTCTAACTTGTAGAAAGTTGCTTACTGATTCTAAGGCAAATAGAAACCATTTTAATGTCTATGCAAAGCATTGATTTAAAAAACATTGAATTAGCAACTAGGTCATGAGTTATAAATTAACATAAAAATAGGTACTTGCTAAATAGCTTTTAGCTTTTTGGTATATTAAGGGTGCTAGCCAAAGCAGTTGATGTGAGTCAGTCTGACACTTCATTGCTCTCTATGAAAGGTTACTTGAGTAACTAATTTAGAAATGAAGACAAGTGCCACTAGTTGTAATTGTAGAAAAAGAATCTTAACCAAGTTAGAAAGGCCAAGAAAAGTTAACTTTGAGAATAGCCTACTACACACAGAATGAATTAATTCTTGAATACATTACAGATATCCTTTTATGTTGAGAGGCCTGATAATGATAGAGTAGAATCTTAAATTGTAGAAACATGAAAATTATTTAGGTCAATACCTGTTCTATAGCTGAAGAAATCAAGGCAAATTATTACTTCTGCAGAGTTAGATAGCTAATGAAAATCACAACAGTTATTGTTGCTTTTTAGTAAATTTCAGTGAAGTAGAATTGTGCAAATTGAGTACACTGAAAGAAGAATTTACCACATCACATAGCCTGTCTATCTCACAGATCTTTCATCTTCACAGACCTGTGTGTTCATTCATTCAGTAAATACTTATTGGGTGCCTGCTGTGTTTTATGGCAGGCATCATCCTTAAAGGGTTTAGAGACTTGGTATAGAGGAAGGTAAAACATTAAGCACATTTATAGTTAAAGTGTTTCACCTTGCAGAACTCTGGGGAGAGATTGCTATGGATTTAGAAGTTGTGCTCATCTCAGGCAAACAAATACAGGAGTTGATGGCATATGGCAAAAAGTTTTTTTCTTCACGGAAGCTAGCAAAAGGAGACAGAAAGGGAATACAAGGTGAGAGAGCTGGTTTGTCAGTATCCTTTCCATTTAAGATGCATTTTCCAATTAACAAGTATGTATTTAGGGTCAACTGTGTATGTAGTACTTTGGTAAATGATGGGAAAGTAAGGCGGAAGAGGAGTAATGTTTCTTGTTAGGACAAGATTCATTTGAAATGAGAACTCTTATCAGACAATCTCTCTTTTTGCCTAGATAAAATCATTTTCTGAATGATTCTTCAGTACACAGGGATCTATGCCATAATTCTCTTTATTTTTTTTAAAGTTTTATTATGAAAGTTTTCAAATATACACAAAGTGGAGAAGAATTTTTTATGTGCATTAAAAATTACTAATGAGAGTGAGCATCTTTATTCTTATTATTGACCATATATATTTATTTTGTGAGTTCAGGCTAATTTTTCATAAACATCACTTTCATTGTTCAAAAACCAGAGTATCATTATTTCCTATCCCTGGTATTCAAGACTTTTCATAATTTGGTCCTAACCTATTTTTCTAATTTTACTTTTTAATATTGTCCAGGAAGCAACTTTCTACTCCAGTAAGGTTTTTTACCTCATTCATATAACTTATCCTATTCATTTGTTTCTTGGATTCATTTTCTTTTTCTTCTACCTGTCCACATCCTTCAGAATCCTTATATCCCATCTTGTAATGAAGTAGTCCCCAAATTCTCTAGCCTTCATCAATTTTCCTCTTGTTTGAATTCCTACGGTACCTCTTGTTTCTACCACTTGATTTAGTAGCAAAGTATAGGCTTTTTTTGTTGTGTTATTTATTAAGCATCAACTGTGTCTGGGACCATCAGTAAATAGTTGTGGACAGAACACAGTTCCTGTCCTTGTGACACTTACAGTGTAATGATGATGCATTTATTTCCATTTGTTTACTTATTTGTGAGATTGAATTTCTTTTCTTATACCTCTGTACATATGAGATATACACACATATTTAGGTTTATAGTTATATTTTCCCAACTGGATTTTAAGATCACTGAGGTTATGAACCAAGTTTTGTACTTCTCTGTTCTTTACAACATTTATCTCAGGTCTGAGCCTATAGTCATTACTAAGTATATACTTGCTCTCCCTGTTGGTATAGTAATAAAAAATGGAGGCTGTGGAGTCACAGCTCAAGACCTGATGAATTGTGCAACATTTGCAAGTTACTTTACCGCTCTAAGCTTGTTTCTTCCTGTGTTAAATGCCTGCTTCATATGGTTGTCATGTGGGTTAAATGAGATAATATGTGTAGATTATTTAGAACACTGCCTGCTATGGACTTAGTGCTCATTAAAAGGTACCTGTTACAGCACTGATTATGTATTCATTTAACCACTCAAGCTAGAAACTGCATCAGTAACCTTTTTTCCCCTAATCCCTTTCATCTAAGCAGTTACCAAATTCCATTCAGTTTATTTTAATTAATTATCTTGTCAATTTGGCCTCTCTTTTTAGTCTTCATTGTAACTCTCTATAAAAATTATATTTTATATTGTGGCTTAGTATATACTGTGTGTACATCTCTGAAACAAAGGTTTTATGAAATAGTATTTATTGTTGCTATGTGTGATGTACTCTGATGTTCTTTGTTCTGTTCTATGTCACTAATAAAGCTGATCACAAGCTATTAAAACTGATTTCATAACAAACAGTTTGAAACAGTTAAAAGTAATTAGCATAATTCTCAAAGAGGGACTTGAAAAAACTTTTTATTATGGAGATTTTTAACATGTAAAAAAATAGAAGGGATGGTATAATGAAACCTCGTTACCTAAATCCATCAACATTATGTAAATTCCAACAGTAATTTTTAACAAAGGACTTTTTTCTAAAAACAAATCAATTTTATTGATAAAGCATACAGTGCATCCAAAGTGTACAATCAGTGGTATTTGGTATAATCACATAGTTGTGCTGTCATCATTTCACTCATTATTAGAGTATTTTCATTATTTCAATAATAATAAATAAAAAACAAAAAAAAATCATCACCTCTCAGTCTGTGCTTCACCTGCTGTACATAGCTGCTATTTCTGGCTATTCTTACACATTTGTTCATTATTTTTAAGCAGTTTTATTGAGATATAGTCCCATATCATATTATCTATCCAAAGTGTTTAATCAATGACTTTTAGTATAATTACAATGTTGTGCATTCATCACCACAAAAAATTTTAGAACAATTTTATTACTCCAAAAAGAAAACCCCCACACCCCTTATTAGTCATCTCTCAATCCCTCTATCCTTCCCCAGCCCTACATAACCACTAATCTAATTTTGTCTTTATAAATTAATATTTATGTTTTATATAAATGGCAACATACAATATTTGTACTTTGTGTCTGATTTCTTTCACTTAGTATAATATTGTTTATTTGGGAGTTTTTTGCCTCATATTAACATCTGGTAACATTAACGTATTTGTTTATAGCTTCAAAGAAACTGAATATACGAATGTTTTTCTTTGAAACTGAACAAATGTATGTTAATACTATAAGATGTTAAAACACACACAACCAAAACAAATTGTACTAAATGAAAGAAACCAGAAATAAAGGACTTTTAAGGCACTCATAATTACCTTCTTTAATACAGACAGATGATCTTTCACAAGAGATATCAGCCTTACTGTACCTTGCTTCATTACTCACAACCAATTGTTTGATCCCTGCAAGAGGAGTAACGCATAGTAGAAATCTGCCCCACTTAAGGGAGTTTTCTGAGGACCTCCTAGAACATTAGACCCTTGCCATTTTATTTGGAATATTGCACAGGCTCCTTTACTAGCCTCCCTCCCACCATACCACCTGCCTTTACTGCCATTAGACTGATTTTTTTAAAAAATGACCTGGTGTGGGGGAAGGGCAGGGTGAAGTGCATTATGTAAGCCCTCTAAAAAACCTTTGGTTCTTACTCGCTACCTGTAGAATAAAATCCCAAACCATAGATTTTCATTCAAAATTTGGCTCCAGTCTACCTTTCAGGCTTTTTCTTCCACTATTTGTTCCTCCCTATCATATTCAACTTACTGATGTCGGAATACTCAGTCTGTTTTAGGACTTATCTTTCAAGATCCAATTTAGATATCATCTTGTGGATGAAGCCTTTTTTAGAAGTAGTTTTCTTTTACTTGTTTGGTTTTGTTGTTTTTTGTGTGTGATGCCACTTAACTGGGTTTTCCCAAATTTATCATTGTGCATTTGTCTCTCTCCCCACTCTCAATTAGACCATGATCTCCTCCAGAGCAGAGGTTATAGCTTACTCTTCTCCTAAACACTTCTTTGCTGCCTGTACATAGTTGGTACTAAATAATGATTTGTTGAATGAATGCTTTCATACTTTCAAAACTTTAGAATCTAATTCCAACATAGGTTAGATTCTCTCCAGATAGGAAGAATTAATCAAAATTTACTTTTTCATTTTGTTTTTTAATATATTTTTAGTATTTTTCTTTCCTCCTTGAGGACTTTTGTTATAACTTTTTAAGAGATCCTAAGTTCTATAACTTCTTCCTGGGGGTGGGGGTGGAGTGGGGGGTGAATATACTTAAGTGGTAAACTGGCTTAGAATATCCAGCTACAATTATCCTGTAGTACAGGTGAGTAAAATCTACTTTTAGAATATTTGTTTTTTCTGCTGTGGAAAATTTTGATTTATTTTTTGAGTGGGAATAGATTTGTGCTTGAAAGCATATAGTGTACTTGACCAATTTTTGATATATTTCAGCTTATGGAATGCTGTGTAAATGCCCTGGTGACATCCTTTAAAGAGACTATCTTAGCCGAGTGCCAAGGCATGATCAAGCGAAATGAAACTGAAAGTAGGTAAAATATCACATAAACTTACCATAATCTTTTAAGAGAGTGTCTTTGAACCAAGCACTTAATAAACTGCCATTGGGTCATTTTCTGATATATAGGTACATTTGTTAAAGTGAACAGTGTTTAGACCATAATAAAATATGTAACATAGTTAGAAAAACTATTAAGGAATTTCTAAACTATATTTTAAGCATTTTTTCCCCATTAGGTATTAGCACTCATTTTATTTATTTGTTTATTTTGGTATATCAATTTCCATTTATTCTCCAAAGTAAGACTGTTTTTTGTTGTTGTTTTTGTTTGTTTGTTTGTTTTTTAGGAAATACTGGGGATTGAACCCCAGACCTCATACATGGGAAGCAGGCACTCAACCACTAAGCTATATTAGCTCCCCAAAAATACTGTTTTTAAAGGCCAATTTACATTGTAAACGTGGTATAGGATAGAACTAGGTATTTGACTTTTGTGTGTTACCTTGTGGAATATTTTCAGAAAGTTATAAAACACTTCATGTTAATAATCTTCATTTGTTCCTCCACCAGAGTATTTTACAATTTGCGATTTCCGAAGTGTATTTTTTTAAAATTATTTAAATATTTTCTTAATAAAGATGGTGGGGATGGCAAATTCATTACAAACAAAAAAGAATACATAAAATTTACCCATATGGGGGAGTTAATGTAAAATGATTGTAGGGTTTCTATTTGGGGTGAAAGGAATGTTCTAGAAATGGATGATGATGCTGAGGGTACTTACTGCAACACTGTGAATGTGATTAATCCCACTGAATGGTATGCTTGGGAGGAACTGAGATGGGAAGAATATGTTGTATATACATTTCCAAATTTAAAAAAAAAAAAAAAAGGAAGGAAAGAAGAGAAACTAGAGAGATAATGACAAATGCAATATATGACACTGGATGGGAGAAGGGGCTCAGAAGGACATTACTGGTACATAAGAAACAATTGGAATATAGAATGTAAGCTTTATATAATGTATTTCTTGAACTCGGTAACTGTATTTAAAGTTTTATAGTGATTACATAAGTGAATATCCTTGTTTGTAGGAAATGTACGTGGAAGTGTGATGTGTTCAAGGATTATGTATGCACCCTGCTTTCAAATATTCAGAATATAGATAAATAGGTAAAATGATACAAACAAGGTAGGTAGGTAGGTAGGTAGGTAGTGATATGGCAAAGGTGTCAAAATGTTAAAATTAGTGGATCTGGGGCATTGGGAGTATGTTGGAGTTTTCTATATGGGGTTTGCATTATTTTTGCAATTGTCCTGCAGTTTGAAATTATTTCAAAATGAAAGTTAAATTTTTCACCCATATGCTCACTACACAGAGAACCACTTTCAACTTTTTTATGTATTGCTCTCCAGATTTTATTGTGCCTAACTGCAAGGTTCCATTAACTCCTTCTAATTGCATTTAAAGTTTGTATTTCAATTCACTTAAGTGCATACACTATTGAGGAGCAATTCTGTAATGATGAGCAAGGTGCTTATTGGCATGCATGTAGTGTTTGAATTTCCTTACACCAATTAAAATAGAATTCTGTCTGTTCCGTGTTGGACTCCCTTCAAAAGGATTTATGGTAACCAGTACTATGAGGTAGGATTTTTGTGAAGGTTTGTTAAGCAGTATAATACACAAGAAAGTGTTTTATAAAGTGAAACATCGTTTATGAGTATAACTTTATATTGTGGTCTCTAATATACTTTTCTTTTGTAAACATTAATCTGAAAAATCTGCTGACATGATTTTTATCCCTTAATGATATATAGCTGCATATTTAATATTGTATCTACTTTATGAGATGCATTAATCTTTTACATAATTTTTTGTTAAAGGGGGTACTGGGAATCAAACCCAGGACCTCGTACATGGGAAGCTGGCACTCAACCACTGAGCTACATCTGCTCCCTATCTTTTACATAAATTTTTGTGCCTTGTAGAATTAAAAGTATCCCATCATCTTGATGATCAAATGACTCACCTCTTAAGAGAATCGGGTTTACAGAATGTCATCACTTTTAATTAGATTTTTTTTATTTTATAATTTTTGTTAAACTGAGAGGTGGATCAAGAATTCCTGCTTGCTGTAACAACTTCTAAACTAATTATACTCATGCAATTCCATTATTACTACAGACTTCTAATTATTATTTCTCCAAATTCTTAAGTACCATAGACATTCTAGAGAAAAATTAATTCTAGTGGATGAAATGCTTACATGAGTATGTTATATCCTTACAGAATTACATTTAATGTTTTCATTGATGGACAAAGTTCCTAATGGGATAGAGCCAATGTTGAAAGACTTGGAAGAACATATCATTAGTGCTGGCTTGGCAGATATGGTAGCAGCTGCTGAAACTATCACTACTGTAAGTTTTCTTTAGTCGTAATGATAAATGTATGTTATAATAAATGTATGTTAAGATTATTTTTAAAATGTAACATCAGATATTTAAAATAGTAATTAAAATGGCAGAACAGTAATATTGAAGACACTTTTTAATTTTATGTTTAGGAAAAAAATTCTCCAATTTGAAAACTATAGGTTTTATTACAATTATGTTCATATTTTCTCAATTTTCATTGTATTATTCTTTTCCTTTTAAAAACTCAATTGAATACAAAATATTTTCTTTCTAGGATTCTGAGAAATATGTTGAGCAATTACTTACACTATTTAATAGATTTAGTAAACTTGTCAAAGAAGCATTTCAAGATGATCCACGATTTCTTACTGCAAGAGATAAGGTATATATATATATATATATATATATATTCCTATATATTAACACTTTGTATTAAAAAGTTACTATTATAATTTACTGTTAATAAGAAACTTCTCCTCATTATGCTAAATTGCAAACTACAAACCTAGCAACTCTATAATTTTTCATCAGTGAAGGGCAGGCATATTATATTGGTTTTTGTATATGTTTTTGTAAGCATTGGATATGCATGTAAACTAGAATTTAGCTAGAAAGTTGCTCTCTTCCTTGTTTTCCCAAGAATGTTTTGTTTTTTAATAGTATTGATTATTGAATTCCTTTTGATCCTTTAAGACCCATCTCAGATTCTACTTCTCATGGAACTTCATTGACACTCTGCCTGTACTTCCCAAGTTAGATTTTTTCTTCATTCACTTTTTTTTTTTTTTATTTACCTTCATTTTTTTCTAATTTACTTTTTTTTGTATTTTTTTTTCTTTTTCTTTTTTGTTTTTTGTTTCTTTCCTCATTCACTTTAATTTGTGTGAAATAGATAGATAAATATAATAAAGTAAGCAAGTAAGTGAAGGGGAGGGGGACTGTGGAGGTTGTAGGATGGTTTGAAATCTTAAATTGAGTGCCCTGCAAAAATAGGAAGGCTTTACCCAGTATGGCTGTAGGTGGGGATAATCAAAAGTGGCTGGATTCTGATTATATTATGAAAATGAACTATACAGGATTTGCTCATAAATCAGATATGAAATGCAGTAGAGAGCAGTCAAGGACATTCAAATATTTGTTCTGCTCAATTGGAAGGATATGCTTACTGAGATGGGGAACACTGGGAGAAGGAGGTTTTGAGGAGATGGGTGCAGAGAGATCAGGAACTCAGTTTTACACAAATTATTTTCAAAATGTCTATTATAAACATCCATGTAGAAATGTTGAGTCTGCAGTTTTAAGGAAGAGAATGGGGCTAGATAGGTAAGTTTGGAAGCTTCAGCCTTTAGAGGGTATTCAAAGCACTGAAACTGGATATACTCACTTAAGTAACAAGTGAAGAATGAAAAGAATAGAGACTCAAGGACTGGCCCAGGGCATTCTGACATTAAGTTGTCAGAAAGATGAGGAATCAGCAAAGAAAAATGAGCAGAATGACCAGGAGAGTGTGGTGTGAGGAAACAAGTGGAAAAAGTACTTTCAAGTGTAGGGCATGATCTGGTTTTGAAATGCTGCTGATAGGTCAGGAAAGATGGGGCTTAACTATTGCCTTTAGCAACATGGGAATTGCCATGGACTTTGACAAGAACTCTTGTTGGGGTGGTGGTGTAAAAGCCTGAATAGAGTGGTTTCCAATAAGAATGCAAGGAGAGAAATTGGAAATAGTGAGTTAGATCATTCTTCAAGGAGTTCAGCTTAGAGGGAGGGAGAGAAATGAAGTACTAGATGAAGGTAGACAAAGCCAAGAGAGCATTTTTAAGATGTGAAAAATAGCACTATGTTTATATACTGAGGGGACAGAACCAGTGGAAAGGAAAAAATTGATGCAGGAGAAAGAAGAGGGAATTGCCTGGACAAGACACAGAATGGGATCTTGGCAGGAAGGCTGGTGTCTGCTTTGGAGCAAGAATAGTTTATATATGGTAATAAGAAAGAAGGCAGAGTATTAGGAGCATAGATTCAGTTAGATGGTTGCTGGTCGATGGGAGTTCTTTTCTGATTACTTCAGTTTTCTCAGTGAAATAAGAAGCCACATCATGAGCTGAGAGTGTACTTCAGGGAGGAAATATTGGAGGTTTGAGGAGAAAGGAAATTGTATGAAAACGTACTCTAGGACTATAAGAGAATGAATAGACAAGAGAAAATGTTATGGTTGTTAGGTAGCATTAAGGCCCCACTTGCAAATGATGATAATAATAATATGACAAATAGCATGCTAAAGACTTTGATGTGAAGAATTCTCTTAGGGCAGATATACCATTAAAAAGCAAAACTAGTTTATATTTTTAATATATTTTTGTAAGTAACACTTTTTTGCACTTCTATTTAAAAAATAATGTTCATATTACATTTCAAATTATTATTTGCAGGCATATAAAGCAGTTGTTAATGATGCTACCATATTTAAACTTGAATTACCTTTGAAGCAGAAAGGGTAAGTTTTTTTTAAACTGTGCCTTTAAATTCTTAATTTTATTGCATATGCAGGGTATCCTGTTACCTTAATACTATTAGGTTTGCTTTGCTTTGCTTTGCTTTGCTTTGCTCTTAAATCTTTGCTGCCTTTAATTACTTTAAAAAATCTGCATTTTTTTGGCAATTGTGAGTAATGCTGCTATGAATATTGGTGTGCAAATATATGTTTGAATTCTTGCTTTCAATTCTTTTAGGTATATACCTAAAAGTGGAATTGCCAGACTATATGGTAATTCTATATTTAATTTTTTGAGGAACTGCCAAACTGTCTTCCACAGCAGCTGCACTGTTTTACATTGCCACCAGCAATGAATGAGTGTTCTTAATTTCTCTGCATCCTCTCCAATACTTACTTTTTTTTTTTTTTTTTAATAGTATGAAATACTATCTCATTGTGGTTTTGATTTGCATTTCCCTGGTGGCTAATGATGTTGAGCATCTTTTCATATGCTTTCTGGCCATTTGTATATATCTTTAGAGAGATGTCTGTTCAGGTCTTTTAATTGGATTGTTTGGTGTTTTTTTTGCTGAGTTGAAGAATTTCTTTTTTCCTAGGTCATGCCAGCCTGGATATCAACTTCCACATCCACTTTTTTCTAAAATTGAGTCTGGTGATGGAAGTGTCATGCAATTTCTCCTTTCTGTGTCTTTCAGAATTACTCTTCTTCACTTAGCAAAGAAAGGCATTCTCTTTCATTCTTACTATTTTGCATTTCCTAAGAATAGAAAATCTTTCAAGTTGTCTAAGAAAGCAACATTTTGAAAGGTTGCTGTCTTAGTTTGCCAGAACTATGACACATACCACAGAATTGGTTGGCTTAAACAACAGTAATTTATTGTCTCATAGATTTTGAGGCTCAGATTCCAACATCAGGGTATCCCAGGCCATAATTTCTCCAATGTCTGTAGCATTCTGGTGGTGGCTCAATCTCTGCCTTCATTACATGGCAATCTGCCTCTTTCTCCCTCCTCCTCTGGTTTCTACTTCCTTGTCCAATTTTCTTTGCTTAAAAGGACTTCAGCTATATTGGATTAAGGCCCACCCTCATTTAGTTGTCCACACCTTATCTGAAAACATCTTCAAAGGTCCTGTTTACAAATGGCTTCATACCCACAGGACTGGGGTTAGAATTTGACATGTTTTCTGCTGGGGGGTACATACATGATTCAATCCCTAACAATTGGTCTTTTTTTTTTTTTTTTTTTTTTTTTTAATCAATTTTATTGATACATATCAATAAAGCATACAGTTCATCCAAAGTGTACAATCAAAATGGTATTTGGCATAATCACAACAATTAGTCTTAATGTGTAAATAAATTTCTAATGACTAGGTATCAGATCCTTTAGCAAGTTAGATGATTTCCAACTCTTTGCTTTTTAATACAGTTTTTTTTTTTGGTTTGTTTGTTTGTTTGTTTGTTTTTGAAGTACCAGGGGCCAGGGATTGAACCTGGGACCTTGTATTTGGGAAGCCTGCGTTCAACCACTGAGCCACATTGGCTTCCCTGGGTTGGTTTTTTGTTTGTTCTGCTTGTTGTTTTGTGTTTGTTTTTTCCAGAGAACTGAACCCAGTACCTCCCATGGGGGAGATGGACGCTCAACTGCTTGAGCCACATCCGCTCCTAATACAGTTTTAACTGACTTAATTGATTTGTCAGTTGGTGCATTATTAAAAATATATATATTTAGGAGGTACCAGGGATTGAACCCAGGACCTCATACATGCGAAGTAGGCACTCAACCACTGAGCTACACCCATTCTGCTAAAAATAATGTTTTATGTTAGATCACTATGTATTTTTTTTTTAAGCAAATGACTCCAGAGGTGCTCAAAGAATCAAGCTCAGAGGTGCTCAAAGAATCAAGCTCAAAGGTGCTCAAAGACATAATGCAAACATTTTTTATTCCCATCTACTGATTATGAATAAGAGACATAAATCTATAAAAATAATAGGTAGAAATAGAATTGATCCCTGGATTCATACTTCGGAGGAAAAAGAGTTTCATACACTTTAATAAAGAGTTGACACGTCCAGTTAAATTTTGTATATCCATATGTTACATATATATTTATATACACATGTTTACACACAATATTAAAATTATGTTGTGATAAATGGTATACGGATTACATATTCAATCCTAGGAAAATATTACTTGGATTTTATATGTGTAAAAAGTTTTAAAATGTCGAATTTAAATTTACTTATATGTTATAGGATAAAAAAATAAATTTGTCTTTCACACATAAAAATATATTAAACTGGTTTAAAATTTTGTGGGGAAAGTAAAATAGAGATACAGAATCCTCATTGTTTAAGAAGAGTTCATTTACAGTTTTTTTAAAATGGATGATGGTAGATAGCACATCTCTGGAATTTAGGTTACATTGGATATATTTCAAAGAGTGAAGTAACAGTTTTATTTTAACATGTTAATAATGAAAAGTTTTAAAATGTTCGCGTAAATATGCAAGGATTTACATGGTTTTACAAAAGTGTTTTAGTAGATACCTTAATAAAATATTTTACAGATTGCTGGCAGGGCCAGGACTATGTTGAGCCAAGGAAGCACAGTATTTAAGGAGGTATTCATTCTCAGGTTTCTGACAGTCTGCATTTATTGGAACCTGAGAGTGAGTGCCTCCTTAAATTTAAGAAGTTAGTTTGTGAAAGATGGATCTTAGAAATATTTGCAGATATCAGTCATTTTTCATCAACTGCTTTTAATTTGTTTTTCAGGGTAGGATTAAAAACACAGCCTGAATCAAAATGCCCTGAGCTGCTTGCCAATTACTGTGACATGTTGCTACGAAAAACACCATTGAGCAAAAAACTAACCTCTGAAGAAATTGAAGCAAAGCTTAAAGAAGTGGTATATAAATATTTTATATTTCACAATTTTTAATGAATTTGCTTTTTGTATACAAGACATTCTGTGATAGCATCAGTAAAAAAAAGGTTCTTCTGTAAGTAACTGATGCTGTTTTACAATGCAAGACATCTACAGGGAAGTTATTTTTTACATGGCATTTTTACTTTATAGCCACATGAAAGAGAAAATGTCATTTAACTTTTCTCCTTTCTTAATTCTTTTTTGGACAATTAAATTCTAGCTCCTATTAAAGGACAAAAGGAAGGAAAGTGCAGCTGATGGTGTTTGGAGCCATGATTTTTTGCTCCTTCCCTTTTTTTGAGAGTCCAAGATAGATAGCCAAGGATTTAGGGACATAGATAAAGGCTTAGTTTCTCATATTGGTCCCCTGATGTTAGTATAACGATATAAGCCAAGGAATACAGACAGGAAAAATGTAAGTATAGCTACAGCGGAAGGATAGAAAGACAGGCCTGGAGGGATGATTAGTGCCAGAAAGAAGTGAAGAAGATATTCAGGAGGGAAAATTAGAGGAGTACTTTTGATTTTTCATGGAAAGTATTGTCATATTTCATATACAATCTTAAAAATTGATATTTATGGATATTAAAAGGTAATTTAGATACAGTCTCAAACTGGCTTACTTTTAAGTAGTGTATATTTATTTTATTTTATTTTTTTTTATTTTTTTTATTTTTTTATTTTTTTTTACCGGGAGGTCCCAGGGATCGAACCCGGGTCCCTCCATATGGGAGACGGACACCCAACCATTTGAGCCACATCTGTCCCCCAAGTAGTATATAAATATCTCTTTCAGGATTGATTATTTTTCAGAGATGGATAATTTAGTTCACCTCTATCTGTATATACTTACATAAATTTAAGAATTTTGATGATTGAGGGATGTTAAAAGGTCTAAATTAGATGTTTAAGAGTATATACACATTGAAAGTAACTTTGTTCTCCATGCAGCTCTTGGTGCTTAAATATGTACAAAACAAAGACGTTTTTATGAGATATCACAAAGCTCATTTGACACGACGTCTTATTTTAGACATCTCTGCTGATAGTGAAATTGAAGAGAATATGGTAGAGTGGCTAAGAGTAAGTTAACTTTTTTTTTTAATATTGGTTTTCATATAGCACATGGTTCATATGTATCCTTAAGTAACTCATTTTGGTGATATTATTGATTTCAAAGAGATAGGGAACATTTTATAAAAATAAAGCATCAATTACATAAAGTGCTACCTAATAAAGTAAAATTTCTTAATGAAACTTTTAGTAAAGCGCCTTTGCTCTTGTTTTGTTTCAGCTGCTTCACTCTCGTTTGTACCTGTACTCTAATTTGAATTGATCTTATTAAATAGGCTACAGGACACAGCTTTTCATTTTTTAGGTGTTTTCAGTACTAAATGCTTAACTATAAAGATGTTTGTAAACAAATAATAACAATTCTTCTGTAGAGTCAAAAGAACCTTTACATAATGGTTTATTTATGGTAATCAATGCTATGACTAAATTCCCCTATCAAAATATTTGTCTGTTCCTCTTAGTTCATTTTTATGGAATTGGACTTTTATTAACATGAATATGCCCTTCATTTCTTATGTGTATGTGTCTATATGTATGAATATATATACACATATATATACACACACACAGAGTTCAAATTACAGATAGTTCTTGCCTTGTACAGTAATGTAGGATAAAAATTACTGTGCAGAGTGATCTTAATATTGACAAAATGGAAAAAATAGTCAATAGTTAATGGGGAAAATAGTGATTATTCTGTGACTTTTAAGATTTTTGTCAAAATATTAGAAACTCTTTTGAGGAGTTCTAAATATATAGGAGAACAAAAAATATAGTAAAATGAACATTTATTTAGTGCACTGTAATTTAAAACATAAGAAACTTATGAAAATTAAGATGTTTTGTTTCTTTGTAAAAATTTATCAAGAATAGTTTGAGAAGATATTTGCATATCATATATATGATAAAGGATTCATATCCAGAATTTATTTATTTATTTATTTATTTTTTAAAGATTTATTTATTTTATTTTATTTATCCCCCCCTTGCTGCTTGTGCCGCTGTGTCCATTCACTGCGTGTCCTCTCTGCGTCCGCTTATCTCCCCCTTGCTGTGAGGTCTTGCCGCATCAGCCCACGGCGCCGCGCGAGCCCGCCCGCCCTCACAAGGAGGTGCTGGGAAGCGAACCAGGGGCCTCTCATATGGTAAACGGGTGCTCTATCCACTGTGCCACACCCGCTTCCTGCCGTGAGGTTGCTGCATCAGCCCACCGCACCACCCAGGCCTGCGTGCCCCCACAAGGAGGCCTCGGGACGCGAACCCGGGCCTCCCATATGGTAAACGGGGGCTCTATCCACTGAGCCACACCCGCTTCCCAAGAATATATTTAAAAAACTCTTAGAACTCAATAATGAAAAGACAACTCAATTTTAAAAAATGGTCAAAGGATTTGAATATTTTTTTTTTTTATAAAATTTTATTGAAGTATATGATACATGCATGCACATACATAAATAGTAAGTGTATAGTAAAAGTTGTGAACTTACAAAACAAACATGCGTATCATCATATAGGCCTCCCGTACATCACCCCACCACCAATAGCTTGCATTGTTGTGAAACATTTGTTAAACCATGAAAGAGCATCATCAAATTATTACTACTAACTATAGCCAGTATCTTACATTTGGTGTATTTTCCCCCAACCCACCTGATTATTAACACCCTGTGTTAGTATTACGTATTTGTTTTTTTTTTGTTTGTTTTCATAATAGGTTTTAATTTTCTTTCTCTTAAAATATTTCTGACTAAAACTAAGGATATTTCATACCATTTTATTTCGATTCTTCATAGTTTCATTGATGAAATCCTCTGATTTGGTCATTGTAGTTATTAAGAGTTGTATATAGGAAACAAGTATTGATGTTTACCATGATTCAAACTGCTATTGACCCGTAGGCAGTGGAGCATTTTTGAATGTCTAAAAAGAATGGTTTCCACCTTTCTGAAAATTTCAGGAACAGCTTAGGATTCTGCTGTTGTTTTTGAAGGTTGGAACTGTCCTGCTTCAAATTTTTCTTTGAATTTTAAGTAGTCTCTTCTTTTATCAAAATATTAGTATTACGTATTTGTTACAGTTTATGAGAGACCTTTTTCATATTTTTTCTGTTAACCACAGTCCATTTTCCACTTCTGGATTCCCTTTGTTATATGGTCCCATGCTTTGTACAGTCCATTCAAAGTGTACACTCGATGGATCTCATTTTCATCACAGAGTTGTGCTGACTTCACCTCAGTCAATTTTAGAACATTTTCATTACTCTAAAAGGAAAAATCCCGTACCCTCTTAATCCACTCTATTGTTGTCCCTTAGAATTGATATAATATCTTCTTTGCCATTGCTGCAAAAATATTACAATATTACCATTAGCCATCATCCATAAGTCATAATAGTTATAATTTTCCTGTGTATCACCATATTATTAACACTTTGTAAAAGAACATTCTTATATTTATACTGTTAACCACAATCTTCAGCAACCATTGAAATCACTATGTTATACATTGCCTAGATTATTCTCTAGCTTCATTTCAATTGACATTTATGTTCGTAGACTACCCCATTCAGCCATAATCACATTTATAAATCATCAGTGTTCGTTATACTCACTATAATGTGTTGCCATCAATTCTATTCATTTCCACACTTATAATAAACCTTATTAAAAATTCTACATATATTAAATATCAGCTCCCATTCTTGAATAGATATTTCTTCAGAAAAGATATACAGATGGCCAGTAAACACTGAAAAGATGCTCAACATCATTAGTCATTAGGGAAATGCAAATCAAAACAATGGGAAACTCCTTCACTCTCATTAGGATGCATAAACTAAAAAAAAAAGCAACAGACAATATCAAGTGTTGGTGAGACTCCAAAGAATTTGGAACCCCCATGCATTGCTGGTGGGATTGTAAAATGGTGTGACTACTTTGGAAATCTAGTTGTCAGGTCCTTAAAATATTAATTATAGAGCTGTTTTATGATCCAGCAGTTACACTCCTAGGTATTTACTGAGGAGAAATGAAAACATATGTTCATACAAAACCTCTTAACACCAGTGTTCTTAGCAACATTATTCATAATGGCCAAAAAGTGTGTGTGTTGGGGGAGGGGGTGGCGAACGACAAAATGTCCATCAGCTGATGAGTAGATAACCAAAATGTATGTCCATACAATGGAATATTATTTGGACATAGAAAGGAATAAAGTAGTGAATTGTGCTACAACATAATGATCCTCTATAATAAGAGAAACAAGGCTGTCAAAGAAGACCCTATATTACTTGATTCTACTTACATGAAATGTCTAGAATAGACAAATCTGTAGACAGAAAGTTCGATTAGTGCTTCCCAGGAGCTGGGGGAATAGTGGGAAAATGGAGAGTGACTGCTGTTGGGCACGGTGTTTCTTTTTGAGGTGATGAAAATAAATTTGTTAGTGGTGATGGTTGTGCAACTCTGTGATGATACTAATCCACTTAATTATATACTTTAAAATGGTGAGTTTATGGTAGGTGAATTATATCTCAAAGCAGCTGTTAGGGAAAGAAAAAAAGGTAGTTTGAGTAGTGCTTGCCCTCTTCTTGTCATGCGACTTTAATGATGCATAATGAGCATCTTTTCTGTGCCTTGGAGAGATGTGATACTCCCTCTAAGTTTGTATCAGCTTCTAATAGTTTATC
Source organism: Cabassous unicinctus (assembly GCA_029593785.1). Taxonomy (NCBI): domain Eukaryota; kingdom Metazoa; phylum Chordata; class Mammalia; order Cingulata; family Chlamyphoridae; genus Cabassous; species Cabassous unicinctus. The sequence continues at coordinate 27,179 of JAQZBX010029065.1, forward strand.
TTTTGGGCTTTCAATGTTGGGAAGTACTGAGAATTTTTCTAATGTGAGTTTTTGCTGGTGTCTCTTCCTCTGAGGCGTCTTCATCCTTTTTATCACTGCCATTTTTCTCATTTAAGTCAATAATTGCTTTTGTTGAGTTCATCTGGCTGCATATCTAGTGTCTTCACTGGCAGCAGTATCAACATTACAAACACAGTCAGCTATTTCTTCTATAACTCCGTTTGTTTTCTATTCTATTTTCACTTTCAGCATTAATACTTTTCATTTCTTTGGTGCACTTTCATCATCTCTGTTGTCCACTTATCTCTTT
>JAQZBX010029066.1:0-27499 GCA_029593785.1 Cabassous unicinctus
TTTACTCCCACTGAAATCAGAAGGATATACTCTGTCTGAAATTGCAAAATGTGCCAAACACAATTCTCAGAAACACTTTAACTCTGGTAAATACCACAGATTTTTCCTTCACATGGTACCATTTAGGAATAGTTCTATGCAATCATGGGCCCTTTCAAGTCTATAGTGGTGAAAGTCCATTGTGGCAGCACTGATTAGTATTGCTCTATACTTAGAGGAGATATTTCTATGTGACTCAACTCTTATATATGAAAAAACTCATGGACAATAAAATCAGTTTACTATGTATACCTCGTACATTTCCTTCACATCTTGCTTTCTAGGGTATATTTATTTTATCCCTTTGTTTATCCCATTGTTTTATTTTCTTACATTGTTGCAGCTTTTTCTTTTGCTGTTACTCTTTTGTGGCTTTAGTTTTAAAACAAATATATTGACTATGCAAGGTATTGAATCACAAAATGTTCCTCTTTTCATGCAGACTGAAATTGATTTGATTTAGGCATTGACTTAATGGCATTAACTAGAGAGTTATTTCAATAAAAAAATAACAGCAGAAACATCATTCGTCCTTCAAATAATCTTAGGTTTTTCACACTTTTTAAAAAACTTATTTGATAGTTAACTCACAACATGTTTGTGAATTAGAAAAAGGAATGTAATTATTTTCTAATAATAAAGATTTTAAGTTTAGAGAGGTTAGAGTTTGCTTTATGTAAACATCAATTTAGTGAATGATTTGTGTTGCCAATTTATGTCTTTATTCCCAATCCATGCTCTTCTCTAATAGCTTTAAAAATTGTTATTCATATTTTATTTTTTCCACCTGGTTGAATTTATAAATTATTAAATTCTATCATATATTTTTAAGTAAGTCTATTTAATCGCTTCTTTATGAAATTGAGGCATATTTTATGTAAATAATAAAAAACAATGCAAGAGGATGTGTAAGAGCAAGTAGCTATTAATCTCCAAACCTCAATAGCCCTCTCTAAAGGTAACCACAATTAAGTTTCTTATCAACACATATAAAAGTAAATATAGAAAGTTAGATAAACATGGGCACATGCATATATGGATAGACAGATGTTGTATATATTTATACATATATAGTTCTTATTTGTCAATTTTAAAGATTGCATATAATTTCTAATTCTTCTATATTAAACCATTTCATATAATTCAGTATTTGAATGGTCTTCAGTAACAAATCAGTATGGCAAAAATCAATTAGTCCTTCAAAAACTTCCTGTTTTTAAATTACTTAACATATTACTTTAACTAGTCAATAATATCAATATAAGTTTTCTTTCCCTAAATAAGAACTTGTGTTTACTTACACTTAATGAAATTTCTCCATCTGTAAAATATTTACTTGCTCAGTAAAAACACCCTTTAATAAATACTTCTGAAATCTGAAAATGATAAAATGAGTCATGGTAATTTTAAGCACTCGTGTTCAGTAAATTTTCTGTAAGATATTGGCTCTAATAATTTTAGTATTATTTCCAAAGGAACTAGTTCTAACCATAAGCAGATGTTTATTTTAAAGTATGTTTTGATAGCTTTTCATGATACATTCTCATTCACCCCATTTTAAAATATTAAGATAAAAATTCAACCACTCTCACTTATGTTCCTTCTATGAAACTTTGCATTTCTTTGTTTTACTATGTTGAAGAAAGACTTCAAAATATTAAAATCATAAAATATTCTATAATAAGGGATTCTACTAGTTTTTGTTTCTGTATTAATATTGCACCCACAGCATGAAAATATTTAGAACCGAACTCCATTGTCTCTTCATAATGGAAGACTGCATTTGCTCCTAAGTAATTTTCCTCTTCTCCTAATTCCAGTTGAATGCGATTTCACTTAGGCAGTGCCATTTCATAGATCTAATGTTAGTATACTCTAATATTCAAGAAATAATAAAATCTATTTTGAACATACATAATATTTTTTAAGAATTTTTAATTAGAAAAAGTTACAGTGGGAACAACCCCAAAATGCTCTAAAATATTCAGGTACACAGAAATGTGAATATGCCATATCCCTAATATTAATCCATATAGGATTATATTTTAATACTAAAGGTAGCCATGGAAAATATTTAATCAGATAATATTTTATAGTGAGATAAAAATATGGATGCATTTTAGTCTCTATTTCATTAATGTCTTGATAGAATCTTAGGATGAAATGGATGCCTTTACCTTCCCCCTTGCCACTGAAAGAAAGGAATGTAAAGTTTTTATTTTGTGCAATTTCATGAACTATAAGTGGGCTTTATTGATAATTCCTCAACTTACTGATTCTTATTTAATTAAAAGACTTCATACTATCACAATGAAAAGTCAATCCTTTCCCTTAACCATAGGAACCTTCCAACAAATGTTATCTTATTTATTTAAACATCAGCTTTCTATAAGTAATTTACATTGATATTTTAAAACTTTGTAAAGCCTATTGTAAATATTTGGCCTAAAGTAATTTCATTCATATTTCATGGAGTTTTCAAATGGATTTTGGTAGGGACACATTTTACTCTAAGTTGTATGTTGAGAGTATATTTTTTTCAGCCATGTATGCATATCAAGCTACAAATAGTATACCTGTATTCTCTTGTCTCTGACTAGAAAACTTTATTATCTGCATTTAACACATGACATGAAATATCTGTTTGATACTTATCTTTATATTTATGTATATATATATATATATATATGTAGAGAATACATCTTGGGGATATGTAATAAAAGTCATTACATACACACACATACACACAATATGCTTTGGGAGGATTATTTGAAGCATAATCTGTCTTTCAAATTCTCTAGATCAGGGCTTGTTAACTAAAATGCCTTCAAGATCCACAGAGAGAATATAAATTAGTAAGGAAAGTCAGGCCCAGCCTGATAAATTGCAAATGAATCTCTTCCAAGTGGGAAAGTATGTCTTTCAAATAAATGAGGGTATCAAATATTTGTTTCCTGCTACAAGTAATAAAAACCTGACTGAAATAACCTAAGTAATGAAATTTATTTCACATGACTGGAAGTGGAAAGGGAAGGTCGGTACAAGCCAGTGTTATTAAGGCTTGGTTCAATTTCTCACAGTTTTGCTGCTCATCTTTTTACTGCATTGTGGGCTCATTCATGGTAATGCATACTTTGTTTTTATGTCCAGAAAAAGGGAGAGAGCAAGCCTTCCCAATCAGGCTTGAAGGAAAGTTTGGGCTTGAGTCACTTTAGGCCATATGCCCCTTTTTTTTGACCAAATAATTCCAGGTGAATGTCATCTGTCCATTGTCTTAAGCTGATTTTTCTGAACCAAACACTAAGAGACGTATGGTTATCATGGTTAGACCAAGCTAATTAGGGCCAATTCCTGACCCGGGTAAAGGGTCAGACCTTCCTGAATTTCATACTTGAATAGGCAAAGGTTGATTATATGATTAAAATTGAAATTCAGCTGAAAATTAATAAAGGAAAAAATTAAATGCTGAAGGGCTATTAAGAGTTCCCACTAAAAGGTTTTTTTTTATATTCTTGATTTTCTATTTAAAAGATAATTGAGAATATAGTTTTTTCTTTTGAAGATGCATTTTAGGTTTAGTTAATACAAATATCAACTACCATCCTTAATATATAACACTGCCATTTTTACTCGGGTTGACAAATTCAACAGCCTCAAATGAAGGATCACAGTTTTGTGAGGTTAATGACAAATAAGACCACTCATTCAGTGTATACCATCACAAATAGCACAAAAATGGACCTATACTGTAGATAACTAACTTCACAATGTAGTTTAAAACCAACTGATCAAATGATAGTCATTTTCCTAACCAGCTCTCCCTGCAAGGAAAATAAAAATGTTATTTCCTGTGGAAACTTTTATTCACAAAAAAGCATTTTCTTAAACTTAGTACATTTCTGTAGGTCTAAAACTATTGTAAATAGGACTTTTGGATGAGGTTATTTCAGGTGAGGTGTGGCCCACCTAAATTAGGATGGACCTTACTCCTATTTTGGAAGGCCTTATAGAAAAGGTCACAGAGAGAAAACGCAATAGGTAGCAGCCAAAATCTGCAAGTTAACAAAACACAGAAGAGAAAGGAGAAGTTAGGAAAGGTCACCATGTGCATTGCCATGACACAGAAAAGCCAAGGACCAATGATTGACAAGCAGCCAGTCCCAAAATGTCACAGTCTCCTGGGAGAAAACAATGGCTTGATGATGCCTTGATTTTGGATTTCTCTTAGCCTCAAAACCATTATCCAACAAATTCCTACTGCTTAAGCCAACCCCTGCATGAAATTTGTTTTGGCAGCTAGGAAACCAAACAGATTTTGGTACTGGAAAGTGGGGTGCTGTTTTGTATATACCTAAAAATGTGGAAACATCTTTGTAATTGGCTAATGGGTAGAGGCTGGAAGAATTGTGAGGGCTCAAAAATGAATGTGAGAGCACCAAATTCTAACCACTAGATGTTATGCATGTTTGTTTAGTAAGTTCACAATTTTTACTTCACACTTATTGTTTGTGTATGTTTATGTATGAGTGATACACTTCAATAAATATTTTAAATGAAAAAGAAATGAATGTGAGCTGTGGCAAAACTTTATATTATCTTAGAGAATACATAATTCATCATGAACAGATATTGGTAGAATTATGGACATTAAACATTTTGAAAACCGTCTTAAAAGGAAATAATTAGTTTATTATTGGAAACAGGAGGAAAGGTGATTCTTGTTTCAAAGTGGTAGAGAACTTCGTGAAATTGAGTTCTCATGTTGGATGGAAGGCAGAACTTGAAAGCAATGGACTTGGATATTTAGCTGATATTCCAAGCAAAGTGTGGAAGGTGCAGCCTGGTTTATCCTTGCAGCTTATAGGAAAATGGGGAAACATAAGAGGAAATGAACTCAAACACAGAGAAACTGGAAATCCTTATTGCTTGGAAAACTCTAAGCCTATCTAGAGAGTGTGCTGTGAGACTAGGGCCAGAAGCAGGTCTATCAAAGACCTCCCTGAGCAACTGGACAGCAAATTCCTGGAGAATAGGGCTCAAAGTGAGGGTTTAGCTGAGCATGGATCCAGTTAGCCATTTTAGTGGAAGTCAGGATTGGAAATGCAGTTTTGCAGGAAGGATCCATGGAAAGTCATTTGTATGATGATTTGGACCCCTGTGAACTGCATGCAAAGATGACAATTTTTTTTGCAAAATTTGTCTGAGTAGAGTGACTGCCAGCCTAGATTGAAAGAGAAAGAAAGGGGAAGAAGTGAATGAAGAATAGCTTCAAGGGAAGAAACATGGAAGCCAAGATCTGGACTGAAGAGATCTCCTCCAGTCAAGAGAGCAGGCTTCCCCATGTCCGTAGAAAGGGCAAGTGTATTCCTGCATTTAGAAGAGGCAGGTCATCTCCCCCATCACTTGGATGGGGAGGGCCTTTTGACACATTTTTCAGGAAGTGTTACCATCGCAATGTTCAGAGAGGGTAGAGCTTACACCCCACTGTTCAGGATGAGCATTGTCACTGTGTAAGGACTTGGAAGGGGTAAGGCTGCCACTCCATCTGGCTTGGAGTATAAAACATGAATCCATGGATAACTTCCAGACCTTGACAGCTAATGAAGTCAGGACTTGTTTGGGACCTGTGACCCTTGTTTTCTTTCCAATTTCACCCTATAAGAATGGGAATGTCCTTGAATTGTATATTGGAAGCAGATAACTTGTTTACTAGTTTTAACAGGTCACAGACGGGGAGCATCCTGAAATAGGACAAAACACACACATAATGGATTTTTTAAAACAAACCAATTTTATTGATACATATTAATAAAGCATACAATTTATCCAAAGTGTACAATCAATGGTATTTGGTATAATTGCATAGCTGTGCATCCACCACTTCAATCATTATTAAGGCATTTTCATTATTTCAACAATAATAATAAACAAAAAAATAGACAAACAAACAAGAAAATTCCTCACCTCTCAATCTCTCTGTTTCTGCTACGGTACATAGCTGCTATTTCTGGTTATTCTTGCACCATTCTTTATTTGTTTATTAAGCAGTTTTTTTGAGATATTTTCACATGCCATATAATGTATCCAAAATTGTATAAACAATGTTTTGTTTTTTTTAGCTGTATTGTAAAATTTTAAAATAAATAGAAAAATAGAGAGAAAAAAATTACAAATTTTAAAGGAAAGTGCAAGGCCAGGTTTGATTTAATATAATCAATTATAAAAATAGGTAGCATAGCAACAAACATTTATAAATGTAAATAATAATTCAAATATAATAGAGATTAATTATAACATAATTCTAATTTTTATATTATGGGTCTAACTATTGGGCATAATATAATAATCTCTAAGAATGAAATAAATTATTGGTTTAGTTATTTAATTTCCACTTAGGCCATAATTCTTTCTATATAATCAAATTCCTATTTGGGAACTTTTCACATCTTATTGGAATGAATTATTGCAGATAACAATTTACCAACTAATAATTTTATGAGGCAGAAAAACTTAAAATCTTGTTCAACAGTAGTCATGCTAAATCATTAATGATCGAGATAGATTATTTTAATTAGAGTATGAATAAGAAAAGGTTAAAGAAAAATGAAGTACCCAAAAATATATCTCTCTCCAGCCTTTCTCAATAAAAAGCATTTCTTTTCTATGAAAAAAAAGTTACAGAATACTTATCACAGGAACAATTTGTCAGTTGCACTGAGTAATTATTGTTCATATATTCTAATGTTATTTTACATTAATCTGGACATTCCAGGTCTTTTTTGGTTACTATTTGCATGGAATACCTTTTTCCAACCTTTCAATTTTAACCTGTTTGTATCCTTATGTATGAGGCGGGTCTCTTGTAGACAACATATAGATGGTTCATATTTTTTTATCCATTCTATCAGTTTATGTCTTTTGATTGGGGAGTTCAGTACATTAGCATTCAGTGTTTTTACTGTAAAGGCATAATTGATTTTGATGAGACTTTGTATTTAACATTTTTACCAAAATGAATTCAGCCTTTTCAGATGTTGTGATGAAATGAAAGTGTTTTGCATGTAGGAAGAACACGAATTTTGGGAGTTCAGAGGGTGGGCTTGGAGCTATGGAACCCAGAAAAATATGTTCTTAAACTGAATCCCTTTCTGTGCGTGTGAACCTATTGATAGAGGATCATTTGATAAGGTTACTTCCGTTAAGGTGTGACCCATCTGAATCAGAATGAGTTATAATCCTAAGAATGAAAGCCTGATAAGGAAGAGAGAGGAACCAACAGAAGAGCACCAGAAGCTGGAAGTCAGCAGTATCCAAAGAGAAAAGAGAAGTCAGGAAAGGCTGCTGTGTGCATTGCCATATGACAGAAAAGCCTAGGGCCAAGAATCAGCCTGCCCCAGAAAAACAAACTTCTGGGAGAAAGCATCACCTTGATTACACCATGATTTTGGACTTTCTCTAGCCTCAAAGCACAGTCCTTTTATGCTCCCCAGGATGACAGAGTTGGACTCGGTTGTGGTTTCCCTACACATGGCTTTTCTGCTCCTTCTATTTGAACCTATAGTTAGTACTAGAGTTGAACGTGTATATCCAAGAGACTTAAATCTTTAAGCTGTCCATGTACCAGTTGGGCTCTGAATCTCAACAGAATTGCAACACCTACTCTTCAGTTCATTGGACTTACCAAGGACAACTATCAAGGAGATGATGATGGACAATGACCATTTTAAGGAGCAGAGAGAGTCTGCAACTGCAAGCAAAATAGTCCTATCCATCTGCCCCATGGGATCTGAGTCCCCTCTCAATTAAAGGCAGAATGGGCATCACCATCCCAGGATCCTCAGGATTGGGGAATGAACTATGGACTAGAGTAGACTTACTGTTATTCTACTGTAGACTTATTGTTATTCTAGTAAAGGAAGAACTTTTATCATGGATGTGGAGCCAGTGGCCACTGGAGGTTTTGAGGTGAAGGAGAGGGAAAACAGGACAGGTATAATTTGGGAGCATTTTTGGGATTTGGGGATTGTCCCAAATGGCATTGCAATGACAGTTACAAGCAATTATATATCTTGTCATAACTTACAAAATTGTGTGGGAAAGAGTGTAAGGTATAATCCATGCCTAGTGGCAATGCTCTAAAATCTGTTCACCAATCATAACAAATGTACCCCACTAATGAAGGCTGTTGTTAATGTGGGAAAATGTGGGAGGGTTAGGGAGCAGGGCATGTGGGAATCCCCTATATTTTTTATTTAACATTTATGTAATCTAAGTAACTTTAAAAAAACTAAAAAGTATATATATATATATATATAAAACACTGAGTTAAAAAATCCCCATTGTTTAAGCCAACCCCTTGCATGTTATTTGTTTTTGAAGACAGGAAAGCAAAACAGTCCTTGTTTGAGAATGGAGAATGGATAAAGGACAAAAGGACAGGCACCAATAACCTTTTTTTACATACTCAATTTATTATAGAGTTTTGCCAAAGTTTTCATTCATTCAAAATGTTTTTGCCCTTTTTCTTTTTAACTTTGTATATCCCTGATAGCTAAATATAAATAAAATAATGAGAAAAATCACCTCATGAATTTTTATCATTGTTTTGTTTTAGGTGTCTATATGGGATTGGTAAAATACAAATACAAAATGTTGAAAAATCATGAAATTTTCTTTGGAATTTATGAATTCTAATTTCTTTTCCTATGTAATTTCCACTAGAAATTTACTGATTAATAATTAATTTGATACATTTTCAAAAATTGTTTGAATTATCCTATAAAACTAATTATCACATTGAATTAAAAGAAACCATTGTTCTTAATGAGTCCTTTAGATGAAATTTAGGAGTTATGTATTATCCTAAAAATTTTACAGACTATACATATAATTTGGATACACATTAATTGGATAAAGAACTAACTCTTCACAATAGGGAAATATGTAAATAAATATGATTATAGAATCAAGCTCAATATGTAAACATTAAAAGTATCAAAAGAAATTCAGTAATTTAATAAATATTGACTGAAGTGTGTATTTGGTACATACTACATAAACATATCTAATGTTACAATGCCTGGAAATGATCATTCATCATATGTACATGCATACATTCAGAAGCGCACACACATAGACACACACACACAGAGTATATATACCCAAATATATTTTATGTAATGTCCAATAGTATAGTTAGATGAGTTCTACTTTATACTCTCAACCAATTAATGCCAGTGCCATGTTGCTGTACTATACTTTAGTTTGAATGCTACCTGCCCATCTGTGTCCTCTTTCATGGTCTCTCTTGCTACCACTAATTTGTATTGTGGTGAACAGTAACTGGCACAAAGTATGAAAGTGATCATGCTAGGAGGTGCTGCAAAAGTGCCAAGGAAGACTATTATGCTAAAAGTTAAAAATAAAAACTTATGGACAGCTGACGGGGAGGTGAGGAACTGAGAGGGGCTACAACTGCAAGACAGTCCCACCCATCAGCCATACGGGATTGAAGCCCCCTCTCAATTAGAGGTGGAGTGGGCATCACCATCCCAGAATCCTCAGGATTGGCAAATAAAATATGGACTAGAGAAGACTTACTGGTATTCTACTATAGACTTATTGTGAATGGAAGAAATTATATCATTGATGTGGAGACAGTGGGCATTGGAGGTGCTGAAGTCAGGGAGAGGGAAAAAGAGGTGTGACTTGGGGGCATTTTCAGGATTTGGAATTGACCTGGATGACATTGTGGTAACAGATAAAGGCCGTTACATATCCTGCCATAGCCTACAGAATTGAGTGGGAGAGAGTGTAAACTACAATGTAAACTATAGTCCATGCTTAGTGGCAGTGCTCCAAAATGTGTTCATCAATTGCAATGAATGTACCACAGTAATGAAAGAAGTTGTTAATGTTGGGAAAAGTGGGAGGTGTGGGGAGTGGGGCATATGAGAATCCCTTATATTTTTTTATGTAACAACTTATGTAATCTAAGTATCTTTTAAAAATAAATAAAAAATATATTTAAAAAAAACTTACGGTTGCTTGAAAAGGATGAGCTCTTACAAGGAAAGCCTAAGGGAATTTATGATAAATATTGGAAATCACTTAGGAAGGAATTGTTGAAAGTTTTTGAAAAAGTGATAAGCAAAAGTATAAAGAAGAAACTATCATAGAAATCATATCACCATATCAGAGATTTAAAAAGAGAAAGAAATTGCTATTAGCAATTTATGGTGTTAGGTAACTATCTCCATAAATGCTATGCTGGAGTTTCACCCAGAGCTGAATTTAATTAGCACTTATTGTAGGGGAGGAGGATCTCGTTCATGAAAAAGACACATTCTATTGAACAGAGAAGGAGTCATATTGAATGTACTTCATCACTCCTCATGTTGAATGAAATACATTAAAATATTTTTTCAGAATATATTTAATATATATTTTATGTCTTATTCCCCATGATTCTCTGGGGTCAACAAAGCTTGTAATATTAACAGAGTAGAATATTCAATCTTATCTATACATGATTTATACTTTGTGCATCCTTAATTTGTGTCAACTTCTTCTTTTCTTCTAATAGTATTCTATACAATATTAGCCTTTAGAAATGTTATATAAATAAATCAGCCAAAAAAACACACATTTTCTTCCTGACATTTTCTTATTTCTTACATCACATCATTTATTAGTGGTTTAATTCATTAGTGATTTGAATTCAGAAAGAAGTATATTCCTAAACAGTGTAAAAATAACAAATCAAAAAAGGTCACTCATAATAAATTATAATTTCCATTTAATGTTCATATCTTATTTCTTTTCTAAAATATCTTCTAATTTCTTTCAATTATGTGTTGAAAACATTTGCATATTTTACTGCAGATTGTGCAGTGCCTCACATAGAGTAGCATTCATAACTATTGGCTCAACAGTAATTTAATGTGCTTTGAAGGGGATAAGTCTAGAGAATGGTTTGGTGTTGGAGGCAAATGAGAGGATTTAAATACTTGCAAATTAATAAACTTAAAGAAATAGAAGTGCCTTTGTGTTCTGAAATAAAATGTATCATCAAGTTAATATTCAAATTCTAAAGCAGTGTGTTCTTTTGATTCATTTTTATTGGAGAGAAAAAAATGAAATTATGAGTTGAAACTTAGGAAAATAAGAAGTAATACAAATAAACTTTCCACTATGCAACAGCTTTTTGAAGTAAACATTTCAGAGCCTGGAATAGCAAATCTCTGGGAATTCAGTGAAATGTTAGAATGAGTAACAGAATGGATGGATGATCTGTCTTTTCTTACCTGTCCATAGGTGATGATCCTCATGTCTGGTTGTTTTGCTTGTTTGCTTGATTCTTACTCAGTAATTCAATGCATCCTCAGATATAGATTTTAGGCATAGTTGTACAAAATGCTGCACTTCTATATTCTCCAGGTTATTATTATCAATTAGACTTCATTAATACTGTGATTCAAGAATTTTCTTTACTGCAGGATTCTCAGTTTATTTGTGAAGGAAAAAGAAAAATATTCCCAAAGATGGCAGGTAAAAATAAAACAACAAAAATAACAACAAAAAGTCTCTGCTACCCACATATCAGCTTAAACATTATACTTCAAACTAAAAAGAGATCTTTCAGAATTAGGAAAGCAAAACAATAATAGTTATGCTTGAGAGTATAATCTTGAATACATGTTAGCATAAGGACAGATGTGTCTTATAAATATGCACACAAAATTGAATAAAATGTTTAAAAAGTATATAGGAGATGATATATAATACTAATCTAATGAAATCATCTGGAGTTAATATGTCAACTTCATTTTAATGGGACATCAAAAATAATAGTCAAACACGCAATTAGCTTTTTTTTGTGCAAAAATATACATAAAATTTGCCATTTTATCCATTTAAGTGTATAATTAGTGGCATTAAGTACATCCACAATTATGCATAACCATCACCATTATTTCCAAAACTTTTTCTTCATCTCAAACAGAAAATCCTTACCTCTTAAACAGTAACTCCCATTTCCCCTTCCCCTAGTGCCTGTACCCTCTGTATTTCTACCTGTCTCATTGGATTTGCCCATCCTAGATATTTAATATAAATGAAATTATACACTATTTGTTTTTTTGTAACGGGCTTATTTCTCTCAGCATAATGTTTTCAAGGTTGTATTAGTCAGGGTTCTCTCGGGAAACAGAATCAACAGGAGGTATCTGTCAATAATATGAGGTTTTAAAAGAGTTTCTCACGCGACCATGGGGATGCACAAGTCCGGGTTCCGCAGGCAGTCTGCAAAGCAGTGGCTCCGAAGAAAGTCCGACGAAGGATCGTTGATGAGTTTCTGGGAGAAGTTGCCTGTCCAAAGATGAGCTGAGAAATTCTCTCTGTATGTTGAAATCACTTCCCCTTTTAAGTCATTCAACTGATTGGATAAAAGCGTCACCCATTGATGATGTAATCTCCCTGATTGATGCAGATGTAACCAGCCACCCACGCAGTAAACTCACTGGTGATTGAAGTCCATAAATGCTCTTGTATTACAATTAGCTCAATGCTTGCTGGAATAAACACCTGGACACAATTACCTGGCCGAGTTGACACATTAGCCTAACCATCACAAAGGTTCATCCATTTTGTAGCATGTATCACACTTAATTCCTTTTTATGGCTGAAAACTTTTCCATTTCTATGCATACAGCATATTTTCCTTATCCATTCTTCTGTTGAGTGACATTAGAGTTGATTCTACCTTTTGACTATTGTGAATGATGCTGTTATGAACATTGGTGTATAAGTACGTCTTTGATCCCCTAATTTTAATTATGGAACATGATTTTTTAAAATTGCAAACTAATTTTTTCCATCAAATTATCAAAAATAATTAAAAGCGAAAGAGTTTTAACAATACTGGGAAGGTAGAAATTTTCACACATTGTGTAGGAATTTTAACTGGCAGAAAAATACAGGAGACCTTTTAAAGATATATAATTTTTGACTATTTAATTCTGTATGGAGAACTCATAGATATACATATATTTGTAAAAGGATGGCTGATAAATCATGATAAATCATGATAAATACATAATGAAAGGTTTTATAATAATTGATTTGAAATTGTAGATATCGTACAAATTACATAATACACAAAAATGAAAAACCAAGCCACAAATAGTTACAAACATGCACATGTGTTAGTAGGATCAAGTATATTTTCTTAATACTATTCTACCAATATTGTCTATATCATTCTATAATTAAGAAGTAGACTTCATCAATTAAATTATAATCCAACCCCTATGAGTGTGCAAGAGAGGAAAAATTAGGAGAAAAGTTTTTCATGTGCTCTTGTATAGAATTATTTCTTATTTGTAGGAATGTTTCACCAAAAAGCTTTTGTTTAAAATTAACAATTTTAAGGTAATTTACAGATCAGGTAGACTTTGTAGATGGTATAAAGTATAGACAATTTAAAAATTTTACTTCTTCGGATTTATAGTTCCATTCTCTGAGAAACACATTTGCAGTCTGTAAATTTCCTAAATTATTCAATTTTATGCCTTTGTGTATAGAGTTAATTTTCAAACTTTTTATACAAAAATGGGACCACAATGTTCAGCAATTTCTATTTCAACTAATAAACTTATATTTGACTTTTTATATGTTAGCATATATATCTCTAATTCATTTCAATCCAGTCCATATATAGGTGCATCATACTTAAACTGATCTTTGATGGAAACTCTGATAGTTTATCACATGTACATTCATGCAAAGAAGCCTGTAAAATAAAATACTAAAATAGATAGTACTGAGGAGAAATTAATGTACTTTAAATTTTTCATAAATTGCATCAAATTGCCTTAAAAAATATTGCACAAATTCATGCTTTCTTCAACAGTGTGAATAGTTTTTTTTCCCCTACACTTTCACCACCATGAGGAATTAAAAACTCTTTAAAAATGAAAATAAATATTCATATTTAGGTATTTATTTAAGCTCAGGTATTTATTTATGTACTTATAAAAGAGAAAAGTTCAGCATTTTTCATATGCTTACTTGCTCTTTTCATTTCTTATGTATGCTTAGATTCTGATCTTTGCCAACTTTCCTTTTGAGCTTTTTATCTTTTTTTTCAGAATATTTTAAGAACATGTTAGCTATTAAAAGAAATAAGACTTGTGAGTCACATATATTATAAACAATTTGTCTGTATTTTACTTTGTAATATTATTTTACTATGTAACATTATAAAATTTAAGATTTCAATTTGTTCAAATAAATAATTCTTTAGCTTCTGGATTTTGAATATGAGAAATATTCTCTCATGATTCTTAATATTGTTCTTTTAGAGCTTTAACCTTGACAAGTATATGTTACATCTATGGAATATACTTTTATGCAAGGAAAACTATGATGCTTTATAATCAGTGTGTAAAATAAATGGTGCCAGGATGCCAATATACTAGAGCTTTATTTATAACTTAAAATTTTAAGTCTGGATAGCTACGGATTTTAGAATCTGATTGTCAACTTTCTCTCCTCTCGCTCATACACACACATGCACACATATATACTTAAAATAACCTGTTCGAACTTATTTTTGAGATAGCATAGAATTTAAGAATTATAAGGACCTTTGAAACCTTATATTTTTCAATTCATGAGGATGGTATATTTTGTGAATTAATTTGCTTTTTTTTTGTTCTTCATTAAAGTTTCATAGTGCATTTTTCCCAGATATTTTTGTCCACTTCTTGTTCATTTTATTCCTTGGTATTGTATTAGTCAGTCAAAGGGGTGCTAATGTGAAATACCAAAAATGGGTTGGTCTTTACAAAGGGTATTTATTTGGGGTAGAAGTCCACAGATACCAGGCCATAAAGCGTTGTTTCTTCTCTCACCACAGTCCATTGCCACATGTTAGAGCAAGACAGCTGCTGGCATTTGCCAGGGTTCAGGCTTCTGGGGTTCCTCTCTTCCTGGGGCTCTTTCTCTCTGGGCTTAGCTCCTGTTTCCTCCACAAGGTCAGCTGTAGATGATCAGGCAAACGGCTTGCTTCTCTTCTCCTGGGGCCTTCTTTCCAACATCAAAACTGCTTCTCAAAAGACTGCTACTCAAAACTGTTCTTGCCATGCCTTTTATATTTGATTCCCCACCCACCAGGGGGTGGGGCTCAACACCCTAATCATAACCTAATTCTGCTCAGATTAACAGATCAGTTTACAAGCATGATCCAATTATGTTTTTGGAATTCATAATTACATCAAATTGGCCAACGTTTACAGTATTGTAGACTGGTTTTCTGAATATCTGTTTTTCTTTTATATATTTTAATTTGCTACTGTAAATTTGTTGATTGTGTTAATACAGTATTTCACATGTTTGCTTAAACTTATTCTTCCTTCTAAAATAATGTCTCAGTTCTTTTTAGAGTTTTCCAGTTGTATGAATATACTTTTTGCTTAATGATGGTTTGTATAATTTATTTCATTTTTTTATATTTGTACATTTGCTGGAAACAATTTTATAATGAATGGCAGTAGTAAAACAGATAACCTTTTCTTTCTTGTGATTTTAATATTAATACTTCTATTATATAGAGTTAAATAAGCCCTGTAATTTTGGTTGTTCCCTTTTATCAAGTTTAAAAATAAACATTTTTGCATGATTCAGAATTCATTTTTAAAAAAATTTATTGAAGTATATCACTGATACATAAACATACATAAACAATAAGTGTATAGTAATAGTTGTCAACTTACAAAACAAATATAAATAACATCATACAGGGCTCTCATATCTCACCCTACCAGCAATACCTTGCATTGTTCTGAAACATTTGTAACTAATGATTTAAAAGCATCTTCAAAATATTAGTACTTGCCAAAGTATATTCCATTTGGTGTTTTTTAATGAAGAAAGGATATGAATTTCAACAATTGATTTTGTGGTGTTTATAACATGAGCATATATTCTATTTTTTTCACTTATCAATTCTCTAATTTTGATCTGACTCACCTTAGTTTCTTTTATTCCTGAAATAAACACATATTTCTTAAAATATATTAAGCTTAAAATATATTGCAATGTGTTTGATTGTTCTGTATCTCACATTAAGGTGTTTGATCCCTGCTGAGTTGACTTTTGTATATGGTATGAAGTAGGGATACTCCTCCTTCTGTTTTTTTTTTTTTTCAAATGGGGATCCAATTTTCCCAGCACTATTTATCCATATGTTAAAGAGGCTATTCTGTCCCAATTGAGTGGTCTTTGCCACATTGTCATAAATCAGTTGGCCTTAAATGTGAGGGTTGATTTTTAGCTCTCAATGCTATTCCATTGGTCTCTATGTCCTTGTGCCAGTAGTATGCTATTTTGATTACTGCAGCTTTGTAATAAGTTTTCAGATCAAGAAGTGTGTCCTCCAACTTCATTCTTCTTTTCCAAGGAGCTATTTGGGTCCCCTCACTCTACCATATATAGTTGGATTACTTTTCCATTTGCAAAGAAGGTTGTTAGAATATTGATTGAGATTGAATGAAATCTATAAATTGCTTTGGTTAGTATTGACATTTTAACTATATTTGGTCTTCCAATCTGTGACCTTCCATTTATTTGTCTTCTTTAATACTTTTAGCAATGTTTTATAGTTACCTGGGTACAAGTCCTTTACATCTTTGGCTTTATTTATTCATAGATATTTTATTCTTTTAGTTGCTATTGTGAATAGATTTTTTAAAAAATTGATTTCTTTTTCCAATTGTCCATTGCTTGGGTATAGAAAGATTGCTGATTTTGAAGTGTTGATCTTGTACTCCACCAATTTACCAAATTCATTATAGCTCTTGCAGCTTTGTTGTGTGTTTTTTACCCTAGGAGATTCTGTATATAGGATCATATCTGTACATAGGGAAAGTTTTACTTCTTCCTTTATGATTTGGATGCCTTTTATTTATTTCTTTTGCCTAATTGCTCTGGTAATAATTTCCAGTACAATGTTGAATAACAGTGGTGACAGCAAGCATCTTTGTCTTGTTCCTGATCTCAGAATATTTTTTCCAGTCTTTTACCATTAAGAAGGATGTTAGCTATGGGATTTTAATATATGCCCTTCATCATGTTGAGGAAGTTTCCTTTTATTCCTAGGGTTTAAGTGTTTTTATCAAGAAAGTGTGCTGTATTTTGTCAAATGTCTTTTCTGCCATCAATTGAAATTATCATATTTTTTTTCCTTCATTCTGTTAATGTGGTGTATAACATTAGATTTTCTTACGTTAAACTTACATACCAGAGATAATTCCCACTTGATCATGGTGTACAATTCTTTATTTTTATTTTAAAGCAGTGTTATTGAGATATATTCACATACCATAGAATCTATATAAGGTGTACCATCAATGGCACTTAGTATAATAATAGAGTTGTACATTCGTCAGCACAATTAGTTTTAGAACCTTTTCATTACTTCAAAAAGAAAAAATTTCATAACCCTTTGCAATTACCTTTCAATCCCTCTACCCAATCCCAGCCCTACATATCCATTAATCTATTTCTGTCCCTATAGATTTATTTATATTTACATTTTATATAAATGGAATTGTACAATATGCAATACTTTGTGTCTGGTTCTTCAACTTAGCATAATGTTTTAAAAAATTATTTTTATTTGAATTCATTCAAAATATAATTATTTTAATGTGCTTTTGTGTTCAGTTTCCTAGTACTTTGTTGAGGATTTTCTGGTTTGCAATTTCTTTTCTTGTGGTATCTTTATCCAGTTTTGGAAAGAGGATGATGTTGTCTTCATAGAATGAGTTAGGGAGGGAGTATTTCTCCTCTACAAGTTTTTGGAAGAGTTTGAGTAGAATTGAAATTAAGACTTCTTGGAATGTTTTGTAGAATTCTCCTGTAAAGCCATCTGTCCTGGTTTTTTTTTCATTGTGGGGGTGTTTTTGATCACTCATTCAGTCTCTTTCCTAGTAATTGGTTTGTTGAAATCTTCTATTTCTTCTTGAGTCAATGTAGGTAGTTCGTGCATTTCTAAGAATTTACCCATTATATCTAGGTTATCTAAATTTATTGAATACAGTTGTTCAAAGTATCTTCTTATAGACCTTTTTATTTCGGCAGTGTCAATAGTAATGTCCACCTTCCATTTTTGATTTTTGTTATCTGTCTTCTCTCTTAGCACTCAGTGTAATTGGGACTCCCTTGTACATAACATGATGCTTTCCTCCTACAGTTTTCAGAACTTTCTCCTTGTCCTTTGCATTTGATAGGGTAATCAATATACAATAGGGTATCTTTTTCTTCATGTTTATCCTGTTTAGTATTCTCAGAGCTTTTTGGATGTGAATTTTCACATCTTTTGCTAAGTTTGGGAACTTTTTTGTCATTATTTCTTTTACTATTCCTTCTGCCTCTTTCTTCTCCTTTGGGAAAACCATAATGCATATATTGGTGCACTTGATGGTGTATTGAAGCTGTCTTAGTATATTTTTGCCTTTAATATTTCATTTTCTCTTTCTACCCCTCAGCCTCATTCACTTCAAGTGTCTTGACTTCAAGTTCACAGATTATTTCTTTTGCCAGCTCCAATCTGTTCTTGAAACTCTCTTGGGCATTTTAAAATTTCATTTATTGTGGTTTTCAACTCTAGTTGTTCTTTTTAGTTCCCTTCTAAAATTTCTATCCCTTTACTTAAGTTCGCATATTCTTCATTCATTATTTTCCTGGTATCATTTAGTTATTTCCCATTACATTCCTTAATTTCATTAAGCATTTTAAGATTGTTTTTTCACAAGCTTTGTTTGATATGTCCATATTCTCTTCTTCTTTGGTGGTGTTTACTGTATTTTTATTCTCTTCCTTTGGATAGGCCATTATTTCCTGTTTCTTTTTTTGTCTTGTACTCTTTTGTGACACACTCTACATTTTAATATTTTAAAATGTTAATCTGGGATTTACTCCCAGGGTTGTCGTTTTCTCAGTATTGTGGCCAGCTGGTGATATGACAGATTTTCTTGAGCTTCTCTGCCTAAGGCAAATGCAGTATTCAGGGATTTTCCTGTCTTTCTGGGCCTTTATATTGTCATAGGCTTTTGCTTGTTAATTGTCAGAAATTATCCTGTTTACAGGAGATTGGATGTCCTTGCTGTTGCCCAGGAAACAGACTTCCCTCTCCCAGGTATTTGACACTGGCCGGCCTTTGTCCCAGATAGTCTGCCTGTATAGTTTTTCACACTCCTCTCATTGTTTCATATCCTTTTTCCTGGAGGGAAAATTCCAAATGAAGGTGACCCCTGAGAGAACTTTCTTAAGTCAGACTTGCCCAGACAAAACAGGGCCAGGGATCCATGAACAGGGTGCTTACCAGCTCCAAAATCCTAGGAAGTGGGTCAAGAAGGGCTCCAAAATTTACTTTGGCAGTACCCTAAAGCTGAACTTTCCTGGCCTGCGCAGCAAATGCAGTCCTTCAGCTATCCTTCCTCTGCAGCCCTGAGGAAGTGCTGCATCTCAAAATCTCCACTGTCTTGCCCATACCTGAAGATCCTTGAAACAACGGCTGCTGCTGCCTTTGTCAGGGCAGGTTAAAAGAATAGCTGCCCTGGGAGCTGGGAACCAGTGATCAGAATTCGCTAATCAAACCCCATGATCAACAATCAGCCATGGTCACCCCTGTTCTTGGGGACAAGGACTTTATGTCCCTTTCTGTCATCAGTAGCTGCAGGGACTGGAACCTGCAGCAGACTGCTGCAAGAATGGGGGTGTGGTGGCACCAGTAGCCATCAGGCAGGGAGAACAATTTACAGTTATTTACTGTAATTTATCTGCCTCTTCTTCCCTCTCTTCCCTGGAGGCTGTCAGTGATCTTCTGGCTTATGGAGATACAAAATAGGTGTTTCAGACAATTTCTACCTGTTTAATAGTTGTTTTGGACATAGGGCTGAGCCTTTGATCTACCTACCCTGCCTTCTTCCCTGAAAATATCACTGGATTAAATTTGCCAATATTTCTTTAAGAATTTGTGAGGCATCTTTTTTGCTTATTCCAGTTGCTATTCTAGGTTAAGTGAATTGAATAAAGGCTTTAAAGTATGAAAAAGGATTGATTTTAAACAAAGATTTGGGAAACTTTTACACTATTTGAAAAAGGTATCGGTATGATGGAGGTCCCATCAAAAGAGCAATTTTTCTGCAATGAGCAAAATGGATTAAAAGAAGACAATAATAGACCCTTCCTTCCTTCCTTCATCTTATTCCTCCCTCCCTCCCTCCCTCCCTCACCCCTCCATCCCTCAACCTCCCCTTTCCCCCTCCCTCTCCCCTACCTCTCCCCTCCCCCCTCCCCCCTCCCTCCTTCCTTCCTTTCTTTCTTTCTTTCTTCCTTTCTTTCTTTCTTTCTTTCTTTCTTTCTTTCATCTTTCTGTTTTTCGTGGATATGGTATAGTTTTTCCTTTAATTCAGTTTTTACACCATTTCATTAAACTCAATTTATTGTATTTGATATAATAAATATGCATTGATGTAATAAAGGTATATCCAATAAATATTTATTTATATATATTTGCCATAATACTTTTAAATGGAAGGTCTTTTCTAAGGGACAAATATCATTACACCCAAATGTCGATAGAACACAATTACAAGTTGGAGCACTTTCAACGCTAATTTAAACACATATATTTGTATAAATTCATATAAATTATTTTATAATGTTTAGGCACTATTGAAGAGAGTTTACTTATTAATTTTAAGTAACTTTTTAAATACAATAATTGTTAAACCATCAGAATAATAATTTAAGGAAATATCACTTGTAGAAGAAAGTAAATATAATGTGATTCATGTAGTAAAGTTTACACTATATTCATGTGAGCAAGGATTATAAATTGTCATAAATTTTCAAAAACTTCATAATCTTTCTATGATCTTTCCTATGGTTAATTTCGTGTTAGAAAATCATTTAATTGATTCTTTTGGAACAAAAAAATTCTAACTATGACAATAAAATATACTTTGTGTTGTTTTTGCTCTAACTCCATTCCCAATGTCATGAATTCAGAAAACGTCCCCTTTGTCATCCTGTCTATGGCATGTGTATTTAAAACAATGTTGCCATAGCAAATAACATTTTCCAAAAGCAATGTCAAATTAGACTGTGACCCATATGCTAAAGTGGCAGTAATAGTTAACTGTAAGAGGAAAATATTTTGAAATGTACAGCCACCCCAAAAAAACGTTATTTTTGTATGTCATGCCATTTATTAAATAGTGTAATAGGTAGGACACTTATCACATGATGTTGTACTAGCATTATTTCATTTAGACATGGTCTAATTTTGATAAATTTTATACAAGTAAAACTATATTTTATGGACATGAAAAACAGTTGTAACAATGGAACAAGAAATATTTTTAAATATTAAATCCTTGTTTCAGAAGGTGTTTTATATTCTGTTACTAAATATATATAATAGAGTTACTGATTTATACTTGTTTTAGCTGAGTCAACATGGAACTGTGCCAATGATAAATTTTTATATAAGGAAGAACAACTTTCCCGATCATTAAACATTCTTTTAACCTAACCTAGATTTGGAAGCAATTATAGCCAAGAGTAGCTGAACTTTCTTCTCTATACCTAAAATACCTCATTAAAGCATAGTGCATTTAAGGACATATTCTTACAAAAATGGAAGGAAAACAAATGGAGTTTACAATGGAGAATTGAGCCAACTCAAGCAATTTTCTGCAGAGATATGTACATGTTCAGTTTATTTCTAAGCTTACCCTCTAGGGCAAGGTTTCTTAATAAGGGGTCTGTGAGCTTGAATTCAAATTCAAAGAAAACATTTTTCTTGTGGGGACGTGTTTGCGCAGATGTGCTATATTTTATTAAATATTACACAAATAGTGTGGACTTAGTAAGGGATTCGTGGTTTTCACATGACTGGCAAAGTGGTCTGTGGAACAAAAAAAATTAAGAACACCTGTTCTAGAGAATAGCTGTAAAAAAGTTGACTCAAATTATTTTGAGGGTAAATTTTATTCTTGTCTTCTACTTGGGCTGAAATTCCATCAGCTAAAAGGCCACCTTACATCACCTTACTGACTGCTTATACTAACATATTTAAATAGGGTACTCTTTAGAATAATTACAAAAGAGAATTTCAGTATCCACAGAACGATTATTTCATTTTGTATGTGAATACCTTAGTGTTGAGCTGTAGTAAAGAAAAGTGGAAAATTTAATGGCTTGAAAATATTCAAAGTTTCAGCTGTGTTGCTGTGAAATTTGACAAGGGATTCTCGTTATTATAAGATTTAAATCCTTTCTGTTGAGTTTATCTGAAATTTAGTAATGTCTAAGAACTTGGATTCATAGTTTTCCAACTAGTAAAATAAGAGAGTGCTTAATCTTAGAAAGTTAATTTCATTTTTTATAAATGTAATCTCCCTTTCTAATGGAAAATACCACCTAGAAAATTAAAATCATGAGGGCCAGTTGTCATAAAGTGTATTCATATTGAAAATTAACATCAAGCAATCCAAATGACGTGTTCTAGCTCAATGAGCTTGTCATGTGATCTGAGTCAGATTATAATTCCCTGCATATGGAATAAAATATATTTTGTCTTTAATTCTAAATAGAATCAGTTATTCTGGTTTCATAAATCACATGTTCACTTGTTCTCTAAAGAAGAGCTGTTTATCTAAAATATGTACTATTATGTCCTGAAGGCAAAAGAATGACTACTTTTAATTCATTAAAACATTGTAGGCCAACCATGTGCAAGACATCTTACTATGTGCTAGGGAGATTACAATGAATAGGGCCAAGCTTTAGCCCTCACAAAGCTTGCAGTAAAACTATAAAACTATGTTATGTATTAATACAAATCAAAAATGAGAAATGCCCCTGTGAGGAACTTCAAATCATCCCTTCATGTGTGTGGCATAAAAAGATGACTAAGGTGATATTTAAAAGGGGAAAGGGCGTTTGTACTGAAATATTGAGAATATGTAGGATTTTGCCAGTTTTTGAAGAAGAGAACAAGCATTTTATAGAAAGGCAGTGGGAACAAATGCATTCAACAGTGATAGTGTGTGGCATATTTATTCATCTAAGAAACATTTATTGATTGTCTCTTAGTTGTCAAGGAGTGGGCAAATCTCCTGAATTACAGAGAGGATACCTGTCCTTAAAAGTTCATCGATGATTGAGGAACATGGTGAACTAATCAATCTAAGACAATAGAGTTCTATCAGAGCACCCATTAGAGGTAGACACACAGGGCACTTAGAAGAGATAATTAAGCAATTATGAATTAATAATAGGAGGTTTGATAAAGGACAGGATACCTCTGCTGAATCTCAAATGAAAATAAAATTGATAAAAATTTAGAAACATGATGAAAGTAAGCACTGCAATACAAATAAGATGTCTGTTTGAAGGCATACCTATGTGAAACATCTTAGCAAGTTTGGGAAACTGATATTATTTCATTGCCTCTTGTATTAGTCAGCCGAAGGGGTGCTGAGGCAAAGTACCAGAAATCTTTTGTATTTTATAAAGGGTATTTATTTGGGGTAGCAGCTTACAAATACAAGACTCTAAAGAGTTCACTCAAGGTTACTTTCTCACCAAAGTTTGTTGCCACATGTTGAAGCAAGATGGCAGACAATATCTGCAAGGGTTCAGCCTTCTTCTTTCTTCATTTTTAAAAAATATATATTTTTCTATGTTTTAAAGATACTTAAATTGCACAAATGTTACACAAAAAGTATAGAGATTCCCATATGCCCCGCTCCCCACAACTCCCACACCCTCCCACATAAGCAGCTTCCGTCATTAGTGTGGCACATTCATTGCAGTTGATAAATGCATCCTGGGACATTGCCATTGAGCATGGATCATAGTTCACATTGTAGTTTACACTCTCTCCCATCCAATTCTGCAGGCTATGGGAAGAAATATAATGACCTATATCTGTCATTGCAATGTCATTCAGGAAGATTCCCAAGTCCCCCAAAAGCCCCCACATTACACCTGTCTTTCCCTCCTCCTACCCCCAGAGCCCCCAGTGGCCACTGCCTCCACATCAATGCTGTAATTTCTTCCATTGCTAGAATCACAACAAGTCTATTGTAGAATATCAGTAAGTCCACTTTAGTCCATTGTTCATTTCCCAATCCTAAGTTTTCTGGGATGGTGATATCCACTCCACCTCTAATTAATATATTTCATTATTTTTTAATATCTCAATTTTTAAATTTTATTTTAGTTTTCTTTTAATTTTTATGTATTTTATTTCTTATATTTAAACCTCAATAATTATTATTTCATTTTCCTATTAATTGTATTTGGCTATTTTATTGGCTTCAGTTTTGAAGAGGCTTTGGATCACAGAAGGGTTACAACTGTGGCAGGGGAGGATCATTGGTGTGGGGTGTCAGTGATGGGGGATACATCGGAGGAAGTTCACCTGAACATATATATAAGGTATATAAATGTGTTCAAATGTTCACAGGGCATTGTCACAGTGGGTGGAGATTCACACAATAATTGAGAGAATATTGAATTCTCATCCTGGAGAGCTCTGTCACGTTCCCTAATGTAACAGCAACTGTCCACCAAGTGCAGGGGCAATGATTGGTGAAGGAGGATGGTCCATTGATGGGCCCTTGATATTCATGACTATGCTTGTGAGCCTTGCTCTTGAAATTGAAACTTAGCATAGTGTTGTGGGGTGCCTAAGAGTTGACTCATGGCAGCTTTTTTGTTGCTCAAATGTGGCCTCTCTCTAAGCCAAACTCAGCATATAAATGCATTACCTTCCCCCCAGCATGGGACATGATTCTCAGGGATCAGCCTTCCTGGCACTATGGGATTTCGACCGAGCACCAACTAGCAATGAAACTGAAAAAGACCTCGAATAAAAGGGGGAAAAGGTAAAGACAAATGAGTTTATGTGGCTAAGAGACTTCAAAGTGAGTCGAGAGGTCATCCCAGAGGTAATACCTATACACTTCTCAGCAGGATCTCATAAACTTGAGGTGAATACTACCTCAAATAGTGGGGGTCCTGAAAGCTCTTAAGACACCCAGGTCCTATGGTCAGGGCAGACAGCTCCGGAGTTTGGTGCCTTTTCAGTGGGCCCTACTTTGGAGTTTGTGTTCCTGAGAGTGACAGAGTTGGACTCAGTTATGGCTTCCCTATACATAGCTCCTCTGTCCCTTCTATTTGAACCTACACTTGGTGCTTGAGTTGGTAGGTGTATGTTCAAGAGATTTGAATCTTTGGGCTGTCCAAGTGCCAGCAGGGCCACGAGAGTTAGCCTAGTTGCATTACCTACTCTCCAGTTCATTGGACTCACCTAGGACAACCAACAAGGAGGTAAGGATTGACAATCACCATACCATGAAAATGATAGAGGTACAACTGCAAGCAAGAGAGTCCCATCCATTGGCTGTATGGGATCAAAGCCCCTTCTTCTTTCTTCTTAAGGCTCCACGAGCCCAGCTTCTTCTTTTCCCAACTATAGGCTGGCATAGGGCTCAGCTATTCTGTTCTCCTCAGCTGTAAACTATCAAGTGAATAGTTCATTTCTCTTCCTGGGGCTGCAGGATCAAATCTCTCTCCTCTTCAGTGTCTATGGAGCTCTCATCCTTTGTGTGTTTATTCTGTGTGAGTGAGTGTCCATTTATATAGCCCACCAAGGGGGTGGAGACTCAATACTGGGCTATTCCCTGCTGATGTGGTCAAATCAAAGCTCTAATCTTATTTAATCAAGCAAATGGAAAAGCCTTTGCATTTAATACAACTAAAGGGTATCATGCCCAGAGGAACAGACCAGTTTACAAACAATCTATATCTCCTTTTAGAATTACTAAATAACATCAAACTGTCACACCTCTCTTGTAGTGAAAGAGAGAGCCTGAGTCTTGAAGAAGGCTTAGTGCAGAGAGATTTTATTCCATCCAGTGGAGTAGGTTTGCCAGCAAAGTGTGCAGGGTAGAGTAAAGGAAAGAAATATACCAGAAGTTGGGGCTGTTATGTGCAAAGGAACAGGATCAAAGAAACTGGAAAATTCAGGGAATTATAACATATTTAGTATGGCTGGAAAAAATGTGAAAAAGGAGAGGTAAAAAGGGCCAGATGAAACTGGAACAGAAAAAGGACTAGATCCCAGAAATCCCTATAAATTCTGAACAGGAGTTTGGGCTTTACTCTGAGAGGAATAAGAACCTTTTTAAAGCAATGAATTAGAGAAGTGCCATCATCATATCTGCATGAAGAAAAGGCACTTTCTTTCAGTATGGATGGGAGCTATTAATAAGGATAGGAAGCCTATTTGTGGGCTATTACAGTAATCCAGAAAAGAGAACATTGTGATCTGGTATATGGTAATGGGTTTGGATGGAAATATAATGACAGATTGCGGATAGTGTTTAGTCAGTATTTAGAGGGTAAGACAAGCCTAGACTGTAAGCAGGTTTGGGGCAAATGAATCAACTTGTTCCACGTCTTAAAAACATAATAAATGGGAAAGTACAAGTAGGATGTGAAAAACAATAAAAGTTTAGTTTGGATATGCTATGTTTGAGATTCAATAGTCAGAAGAAGGAAATATGAGGAAATTAAAATACAATGATTTTCACATGGGGTGTGAAAAGAGTAGAATATGATAGTGATCCAAACAACAAATTTTAAGGTTTTTGATCAAGACACCCTAAGTAAGGGTGGCATAGTAGGCTATGGATGTGAAGAATGTTAATGAGGTACCAATTACAGCGTTTTGTACTTGGCTGAATATCGGGCATAAGAGAAAGGAGCATTTAACACTGACTCAGATTTTAGTCTTGGAGTCTAGGAAAATGTTGGAAAATGAGAAGATAAAAGGGGTGAAGTGAAAGCTTGAGGGAGAAGATGATTGTTTCTCATTAGTCCCTATTCAGTTTTAGATATCCATGGAGTGATATGGTAGACTGAATCATGTACCCAACAAAAGCCATGTTCTTACTTTTTAAAATGGGTATGAACCTATTTTTAAATAAGACCAATTCAAGATGAATTATCAAATAAGATTTGGACACTTTTGGGAATAGGATCTTCTAAGATCATATTTAAGTGTGGCCCAGCTGAATCAGGATGTACTTTAAACCATAGTACTGGAGAACTCAAAAAGAGAAGCCAGAAGTCAGAGAAAGATATAGGAGAATACCAAAGACATTGCCATGTGACAGTGGCAGAGACGCAAGGCAAGGGTCCCAAGGTTTGCCTGGAAAATAACTGGATATGGACTTTATGGTTGCTACAACCATGACCAATAGATTCATTATGTTTAAACCAGCCCATTGTATGGTATTTGTCTTAGCAACTCTGGAAACTAAGACCGGCAGTAAATAGTGCACAAGGGTGAAGGTCAAGGGGATCCCAGAGC
>JAQZBX010029067.1:0-27492 GCA_029593785.1 Cabassous unicinctus
TCACTTCTGGCTGTCAAATTCAATGACTCTAGAATCAGTTGGATTCTACACATTCAACCTATCCTATGACTGTCATCTCTGCTTAATGTTGGTAATCCCTATCTGTACCCATATAAGAGGTTTATTGGAGGCTTCTAACATCAACTGCTGCTTCCTTCCAGCCAGTTCTACATTGAGTAGCCACACTGTATTTCTCTCAGTAACAGGATTACTTTTTGTATTGTCTGTTAAAGATCTTTTTAAGACTCTATTATCTGAGGAGACATTTCACATACAGTATGACAGCACAGAAGCAGTGCATGATTTCAACCTCATCCCCTATATTACAGTCATATTGAAATATTTTGGCTTTCCCTAAATGTATAACCTAGTCTAATGATTCCCTATCTTCTTTTATGATGTTATGTCTTTAATTTCCCATTCCTCTTATGAACTTAATGGTGCCTTCTCTTGTTTCTAGTCTGTTTCCCCAGGACCACTTTTTCATCATCTTATAAATACTTAAATCCTAAGACCCAGAGAAATTTGGAATGTTTACTTGTTTTCATTTTTCATATATTTTTCATATATGTATTTTCTTTCTGTAAGTTAGTTCTTTAGAAGCAGGGTTGATCCTTTATTCTTCATTCTTATGGTGTAATTTTCAGGCCCAATGTATAAGATGCACTTCATTAGTGAATAAATAAATGAATAAAATAGGAAGCATGCCATTTTAGGAAGTTTTCCCTTATATATGAGTAATTTTGGTGACACTGTTCTGTCAGATTTTCTGCAATATTTCCAGATGCAGGAATGTTTAAGTTCTGGTACATTAACAGTCAATCTACTCTAAACAGTCATTAATATCATACTATGTAATAAAATGATAGTGTTTATTAAAAGACTTACAACCATGGACATTTTTATATTGCTCTGAGAGTTTCCTTCTCACATTTCGCCACAGGTTCAGATAAGGGACATTAGAGGAAAATGGAAGAGCTAATGCATCATATTCTTTTATTAATTCCAAAAACTATAATGCTTTCATATATATATATACATATATGTATAATCATTAAAAATAAGTAAGAGTCTATTTTGATTGAGACCCTCCTATTGCTGCTTCCATGACAATCTGGTTGGAAGGAGAAATCAATTTTGAATTAATAAAGAGTATCATATATATGCTTCTTAAGTCTTCTTTTGAACAGAGAAATCTATGAAATTCCCTAAGAAATGGCAAGATTTCTTGACAGCACACCCCTTTCAGAACCTATAGTTGAGTAAATGTCACTGTAAGTCATATCCAAAATGGTAGCCTACAAATGTTTCACCAGATCTGCCTTCTGTAAAAGGGCAGGATAATAATAGAGGGACTGTATGGGGGCAATTGGACATAAACAATATGAAGTGCCCATGTTTCCCACAGTTTCTGAAAATATTACAAAAGAACAAACAACAATCATATTCCTCTGGGGAATAAATAGGCATTGAGCAGAGATGGAGGCTCCAATTCAGAAGGAAATTGACTCTAAGGAATTAATGGATCCACCAACGGACAACAAGATTTCCAGAGTGACTAGAGCAAGTAAGATACAAAGATGTTCATGGTACTGGTCCCAAGGGTAAATAAACAGGATTGGTGATTGCACTCATTGAGTGAGGCTATTGAAGATATTCCTTGGCCATTTGTCTCTTGCCTTCCCTCTCCCTTTGTCAAACAAGGCATTGTGAGAAGGACCCATCATAAGACACCTCTTCATTATGGAAGAAGTTTATGGCAAATCGTGAATGGGTTTGAAAATGTACTAAAATGATTGACAAACTGTAGAGTTATGAAGTATACCCAGAAATAACTAGTATACAATTGATCTCATCAGAGGAATTTGAAGTTGAAGATATTTGTTGAATTTGCTTGTGGGAATCTACAAGTGTATTTATGATCTTTGATTTTGTGGCTTGTGAAAACTTGTAATTTCCAAACTATGAAAATTTCTCCTTATATAACATTTTTCTTAATACAGTTACATATCTATTAAAATGGTGCCCATTAAAATGAGGAACAAATAAAGGAAGCTTATTATTATCATTCACATTTGCCCTAACTAATGCACTAAAATAAGAAATAAAATAAAATGTTGGATTATTTAAAAGAAAAATAAATATGTAAACTGATTTAAGCAGATTATCTTCTTGTTTTGACATTATCCAAACATGCAAACATTTTTACTAATACAAGTCTTACAGAAAATATTTAACCATAAGTTAAGACTGCAGAGCCCAAATTACTAGAGATATTCCAAGGTATAGTGCAAAATATATAATTCACAAAAGTGAGAGCATTAAAATATATTTGAAATTGTTTAGTAAGAAAAGAACATGAAACTATAAACATTTACTGAAAGCTTTAAAGGATTGTCTGATGCTTAATCTGGGCAGGAACTATGATAAGGTAGATGGTGGTGCAGTGATGTGAGTGGGGTCAACAGTGCTGGAGTGTTAGTGTGAATGGATTGGGGGTGTTGGACACTCCATGGAGCTGGGTAGAGGGCTGGATGAAGGAATGGCTGAATGTGTGGCTTGGGGAGTCAGAGGAATGTGGTTGAGAAAACAATGGGGAAGTGTTCTTTCAGGATCTATGGCAGGGGAGTGTTGCTAGTGCAGGGGTTCAGTGGCAGGGGGATGTGTGGTATAGACTTACAGCTGGGGCACACTGCTATGTGCTCATGTTGCCACAGGTTGTTTTCTTAGTGGGTGGAGACCCCCAAGATAACAAACAAAATATTAAACTCCCATCTTAGGAGTCCTGTTTTCCTCAAATAGAGTGGCAAAAATCTAAGGAATATGTAGGCAGTACTTAATAATACCAATGTACAGAGAGTCTGCAACTGCAAGCGAGATAGTAGCCCCCATCTGTCCCATGAGATCTAAGCCCCCTCTCAATTAGAGGCAGAAAGGGCATCACTATCCCATAATCCTCAGGATTGGGAAATGAACAATGGACTAGAGTAGACTTATTGTTATTCTACTATAGACTTACTGTGACTCCAGCAATGGAAGAACTTTTATCATTAATGTGGAGGCAGTGGCCACTGGAGGTTCTAAAGGGAGATAGAGGAAATATACCTGTAATATGGGGGCATTTTCAGGACTTGGGAATTGTCCTGAATAACATTGCAATGACAGATACACGCCATTATATATCTTGTCATAACTTACAAAATTGCGCAGGAGAGAGTGTAAACTACAATCTAAACTGTAATCCATGCTTAGTGGCAATGCTCCAAAATATGCTCATCAATTGTAACAAATATACCACACTAATGAAAGATCTTGTTAATGTGGGAATATGTTGAGGAAAAGGGATTGGGGCATATGGGAATCCCCTATATTTTTTATGTCACATTTATGTAATCTAAGTATTCTTTTAAAAAATAAAAATGTATATGTATAGAACAAGAAACAGACCAATATGCCAAGCTGTCAATATTAATGCTTGTACTTATGAACCTTACGCTTGTAAAATTGAAACTTAGATTAATAACCACTAATGCCTAAGTGCTACCTCAGGAAAACATCCTTGTTACTCAAATGTGGTCTTCTCTATGCCAAACTGAGCAAATACACTTTTTACCTTCCCCAAATATGGTACATGACCCCTGGGGAGGAGCCACACTGGTACCTTGGGATTGCTACTAACTGCTAACCAGTGACGCATTTGGAAAAAAAACATTGTCCAAAAGGGGAAAGCAGTAAATACAGAAGAATTTTTTATTGGTAAGAGAATTCAAAGTGAATCAGGTGGTCATTTCAGAGGTTAAGCTTATTCGCATCTCAGTCAGATCTCACTAATTGCCACAGTAAATATAGCTCCAAAC
Source organism: Cabassous unicinctus (assembly GCA_029593785.1). NCBI lineage: Eukaryota > Metazoa > Chordata > Mammalia > Cingulata > Chlamyphoridae > Cabassous > Cabassous unicinctus. The sequence goes on from JAQZBX010029067.1 coordinate 3,858, forward strand.
AGGAGTGCTCCCAAGGGCTAAAGAAATGTCCAGACACTATAGGCAAGGCAAGCAGCCTCATGAAATCAGCACCCTGTTGGTGGGACTTATCCTGGAATATACGATAATCTGTTTCCCCTATATACCAGAGTGGAACTCATTTACAATTTCCCTGCTCATGATTCTTCTACCCCTTGTATTTGAAATTATAATTAGCAATATACCCATGAAATATATGAACAAAAGACTTAAATTTTTGGTATGTTGAAATTATGGTTGAGCTTGAATCTCAGCAGAGTTTTGGCAAATACATACTCTCTAGTTCATTAGACCTGACCAGGGCAACTAATAAAATGATGATGATTAACAACTCCCATCCCCAAAGAAATAAGAATATCTAGGATTGTAAGCAAAACATCTTCTTCCATCTGCTCCATAAGATCTAAGTCCCCTCCCAATCTGAAGCAGAGAGGGCATCATCATCCTCAAAGTGTCAAAAATGAAGAATGAATGAACACAAGGGGGAATGAAACCATGGGCCAAAGTAGGCTTATTATTATTGTAGTAACAGAAGAACATGCAACATTGATATAAAGATAGTGCTTATCAGAGGTTCTGAGGGGAAGAAGAAGGAAGAATAGGTGGAATACAGAGTATTTTAGTTCATTGGAATTGTTCTGCATGATATTGCAATGGCAGATACAGGACATCATACATTTTGTCAAAAAGTGTAAAATTATAAAGTGCAAAGTTTAAACCATATTGTAAACTACAAATTGGCTAGTAGCCATGCTTATATATTGGTTCATCAACTGTAACAAATGTACCATACCAATGTAAGATGTTACAATTAGGGGAAATGTGGGAGGAGGAGGAAGGGGGTTTTATGGGATTCCCTTAAACTTTTGTTTTTGTTGTTGAGGTGCTAGGGCCAAGGATGGAAACCAGGTCCTCATATGTGGGAAGCCAGTGTTCACATCTGCTCCCCTGAATTAGTTTTCTCCATTTGTTGTTGTTTTTCTGAGGCACCAAGAACTAAACCTGGGATCTTCCATGTGGGAAGCAGGGGCTCAACTGCTTGAACCACATCTGCTCCCCTCTTCTACATTTTTAAAAAAATTTTATTTAAAGAAACTTTAGATTACATAAATATTGCATAATCTCTATTGTGGGCTATGTTTCAACTGTAAAATTCTTCCAGCTTTCCATTATTTTTGAAATATTTCATGATTACATGTTGGAAAACCAAAAAAAAAAAAAAATATATATATATATATATATAAAGAGAGAGAGGATTCCCATATGACCCTCTCCCTCCCCCTCCCACACTTTCCTACATTAATAGCCTTCATTAGTGTGGTACATTTGTTACAATTGATGATCATATATTGAAGTATTGCCACTAATCATGGATTATAGTTTACATTATATTTTACACTCTGTCCCATGCAATTTTATAACTTAGGACCAAAAATATATAATGACCTGTATCCATCATTGCAAAGTCATTCAGGATGGGGGCATCCCCTATACATTTGATGTAACTTTTCAGTAATCTAAAACATCTAAAAATAAAGTTTATTACACACACACACACATATATATATGAATATATATATAAACACATAAAGAAGATATGGATAAATGGAAGCTCATATCACCTGTCTCTACAAGGAGATACTTATTTCCAAAATATAATATCTTCACTAATTGCTTTATAGTTTTAACACCATCAACATAACTATTTCCAAAAATTATAAAATCAGTAAAATAATTCTTAAGCTTCTCTGGAGAATATATATATAAAACCTAGTATGATTTAACATTGAAACAAGTGGTGCTAATACATGAATAAAAAAATAAATGAACAAACTTTCAAACAATTTTTTCTATATAAAGAAGCATGCATTAAAATATGTAAAACCAATAGATACGCTATTACTAACATTGTATTTTTATAATTTTAATTTGTAAAATTATAGCAATGAATTATTTGCTGTATAAAAGTATATAAGCAGGAGAAATAATTAAATAAAATATCAAGAACATTAAAACATATAGGAAAATATTTAACTCATTTCAAAATGGGGAAATGTAATCCAAATATAAAGGGTTATATTTTATATTTGATTAAAAAATTACTACACAATTTTTAAAGCTTTGGATTAATTAGGTAATTAACATAAAACAATTAAATATCAGGCACTAATGGGAAAACAGTTTTCCAACATATAAAACTCACAAAAAAACATATTAACTATGTGGTGAGTTCTTACAAGTTAAACAACAACAACATTTATGCAATAGAATAAATAGCAGAAGAAACTATTAGACAGCTCACTGAATACATTTAAATGTCCAATGAACATATCAGAAAAAAAAGAAGGGGTTCAACATGATTCTCAATCACAAATTTGAAAATAAAAATGAAATTGAGGAAAGGACCACACCACTTATTTATTTTAATGTACAGCTGGGCATGATTACTTGAAACTCTTGCTAGAAATTTGGGAGTATGATTTTGCAGACTGTGAAATTTCAACCCTCCCACAAAGGAATGGAGAAAAATATTGGTCTTGGAAACTAAGCTGGAACCCCAGGATTTGTCAGATGGGAACCATCTCCTTCCATCACTCCTTAGCCTGAGAGATCTCGGGCATTATCTCCATTTCCTGAGTGGCTGATGATATGAATTCCATATTTTGCTACACTCCATTTACCTTGATATCTATTGGGTAAAAGCACTCCTTTCCCTTATTATATGAGTCTCTAGAGCATGCCTTCTAAGAAGGCAGATTTGGATTATTTGTATTACATATGAGTAATTTGTAAAATTTGCTCCTTGAATGAGGAGCCCAGCCTTAGATGTAAACAAGCAAACAAAAAAAGACAGTGAAATAAAACTTTTATTTAAAAACCCACTCCTACTTACAAAATGACATTGGATTTACTGTTCTTAGACTTTAAATTCCCTTAAACCAGCATACTCTCTAAATGTTGAAATTTACCACAATTTTTACTGCCTTCTGTGAGTTCTATAAATATTTACAATGCTTAATTTATTGTAATATTGTCTTCTTAAACATAATTTGATGTTCATTTCATCATCAGGGAAGTGGAATTGTGGATGCTGCATCAGTGTATGACTGGCACAGATGCTGTACCTAAGGTTAGTGTCAGACCAAGAGATCTCCAGAAAGCCAATGCTGTCTGAGGTATGTGTATGATCAAGAACAAAGAAGGACAAACCTGGGAGCCTCGTGAAAGTAAAGTTTTCAGTCCACACAAATTTGACATTATTTTGCCTTCAGTCAGAATTTTACTTCAAGATCTAAATTAATTAGTTGCATTCATTACTGAAATAATTTATTAGCAAGCTCATATTGAGTGTCTACTAATATACCTGGCATTGTGCCTAAGGATCAGGGTTGCAAAGAATAAATAAATGGCTTTGCTTTTTGGAGGTCAGTGCATAATTTTGTAAACCATCATTTAGGCTGAGAATACTAGTTGAATTGGTAAGTGTGTAGAGAGAAAGTAATAACTGACCACCAGGGCAGAGCAAGGGGCCCATACACTAATCTGGGATCAAGGAAGAATTCATCAAAAAAGAGACTCCAGACCTTGGGTTTAACAATTGAAGGGAAATTGTGTCATCTCTTACTTACTCTAAACTTTTATTATATTTACCCCGGTTTCCAAATTTATTTTATACAGAATTCTTATTATAGATAGAAACCTCATAATATAACACGGTGTTAGGATTAAAGGGTACATGGTCACAAACATTCAAAATGGTAAATAGTTTATTTATTTTTATTTTTATTTGTAAGTATATGTAATTACACAAAGAAATTGTGTTGCTTCCATAATTAGATAAAGAAACCAAAACATATATCAGAAATACCTTGTGTTTTTTTAAAACTGTAGGATAAAACCTAAAGAAGAGAACTCATAGGCTTGGGCCTCAAGCATCTTTGTGCACCTTCCTTTAGGGCATTTTTTTGGATTTAGTGGGTGGGCAGGAACTCACATGGGGACACTGTTCAGAGAGGATCATGGTATTCCTGCAACCACTGAATTCCTGAATTCTTCCTTGGAAAATAACCTGAATATTTGTTAACCTGTTCCCTGCTATTGGATTATTCAGGCTTTGTTTTGGACTCCTGTCCAATTCAGGCTAAGATTACAATGACAGAATATTCAGTTTTCCTGTCTCATTCTTTTTTCTAAAATTTCCCCCACATAGATCATATCCTGACCACAGGTATCATAGGGTGGCAATCTCTGTATCTTTATGCTGTATGGACCATGACTATTTATTTGTCCACTTTAACCCTCAGCTCTTTAATGTTTAACATAGTTAATTATTAAGTTCTGAGTTCTAGGGTATTCTATGAGGATTGAATGAGTAATTATTCCAAAGTGAGTAACACATGGCACAAACTCAATAATGAGAGTGGTTGTCTTCTCTTTTCTTTATCCATTTCATTTTTTCTGATGACAGGCACTCATCTTGCTGTCACTGCCACCAACTGACTCTACACAGTAGCAGTCAGAGCTGCACAATGAGACTATCAGACCCTTTGTTTCTGGGATATAATTATGAAATAAAATATACATTAACCCACAATTCCTTGAAATTCAGAAAGTCAAAATAATATCAACATAATATCAACTGTAATTTGCGAGGAAGCAAATGGTAATGCTACCCTGTTTTTATATATATGATTCTTCATACTGGGACAAATAAAAATGGATCCCAGGTGATTGAGACATTTCATGCTGTGATACTCTGTGAATGACATATTTGAACATCTGTAGATTGGAATTAACAGTGATTCTTTATTCCTGTATGTAAATAAGATTGTTAAGCATGAAGTAGAATTTTTTAAAAAATTCTATATAACTGAATAGGCAGTGGTAAAATTAAGCATATAGTTGTTGTGAAGTAGAAATTCTCAGCCCATTTTATTAAAGTCTGAAATTTCTAGCACTGCAATGTTCCTAAAAGAAATGGAGGTCAGGGAATAATAATAATAAGTAACAATCAGGTACAGATAATTTATTTCCATTGAAAAAGCCTCACCTGGTAGACCAAAGCTCACTCTGCATCCAAGCATATCCACATAGTCAATGGACAACAGAACCTCGTGAGTCACCGAGGTCAATATGTCTGTTTAGGAGAGTGCTGGTGACGTGAGAGCTAGATTCCTCTGTCTACATGTGCATTAAATATTGTGCAGGGTGAAACCCTGAAGCCCTTTTGGGACATGAGATAATGTGCTGTGAGCTCTGTGGAGACCTTGCTTGGGGAATATTTTTCCTACCTATAATTGTAGACTTTTATTTCCAGAAACCATTATCTAAGACATTCAGGCTCCATTTTATTGGTTTCTGAGACAGATGATTAAGAGCAGATCTTGAGGTGACAAGCAAATGCAACTTAATGCAAGTAAATGCAAATCATTTTCACAGAAGATGATAAAAATACAGGGGATTTAAATAATGCCAGAACAAGAGTTCATGAAGACAGATGTTAGAAGGCAAATACCTATAATTCAGTTAATGGTCATTTTTCAGCTCAGTGCAATTTAATTTAATTTAAACCGTACATCAGTTGCTTGGATGAGCACAATGTGGTGTTTACATACAATGGAATATTTCTCATTCAACAAAAGGAATGAAGTATTGATACACTTTACATCATGGGTAAATCTAAAAGACATCATGTTGAGCAAAATGTCAGACTCAAAAGGGACAAATATTGTATGATTGTATGGTCTAATTTATATAAGAAATAACTAGAAAGAAGTCATAAAATTATAGACTAGAATGCAGATCACCAGGTGCTAATGTGGGGTAAAGAAAGGGCATTAATACTTAATTGGTAAGGAGTTCCTGATTGGAGTGATGGTGAAGTTTGTTAATTGTTGATGATGTTGGTAAAACAACAGTTTGTGTGTGCAGTTAACACCACTGTGGTGTATATTTGATTGTGGTTAAAAGGAAAATTTTAGATTGTATATATGTTACTAGAATAAAAATTAAAATAATCAAAACAAAACGTAGAACTGTATGACACAATTTATAAACCCTAATGTAAACTACGGAATATATTTAATACTGTAATTAAAATAGCATTGTTTTATCACTTATAACAAAGTTTTCACACTAACGCAAAATGTGAATAATGAGGAAAATTATGATGGTGGTATATTGGAACTCTATATATTCTGCATGATTATTTTGTATACCACCAAGTTCTCAAATAAGAAAGATTTTGTTCTGAGATGCTGGCCTTTCTGCCTCCTACTAATTATTATGTCACCAAGAGTGACCACTATCCTAACTGATCAATCCATGTTTATGAATATGTCATCATTTGACTCTGGCTACTATGACAAATTTTGTATGTGAGATTCTTCTGTTTTGTGTGAATTTGTAATTTCTGTTTTCTTATATATTTCCACTTTACAGCTCTCTTTTCTATTGCTGAGAAAATTTTCATTTTAAAACAGTGCTGTATCATAATATACTGATAACTTAAATATATTATAATATTTTATGAGAAATATTTTGTTATACTACACACATACAAATAGCATAATTTATTTATACTTTATACACTTGAGGGCCAGTTGATAAATTTTTTAAGAACATTCATATACATGTGATTTTGTGAACATATGTCCATTTTTGTTTGATATATAATGAAGAGTGGGATTTATTAGTCATGCAATATGCACATGTATAGCTTTGATAGATTATGTCAAACCAATTTTTCCTCAAAGAGGTTCTTGAGTGTTAAGGTTACCAGTAATAAGTTTAATTAATGCAAAGATATCTGGAACTCAAAATAAAGGAAAAAGAATGCATTCATTCCACCAGAAAAACTGAACATTTGGCTACCCAAAAGATTACTGTTGGTTAATGGAGACAGAGTTTCAATGATGATTTGCAGATGGAAAGAATGAATTATAGAAAGAATTTTAGGGCAACATACTACCTACCTGTTTCTCTCAAATAGGCTTTAGTAAACATGACATAACATTGGATAATCTACTTGCAAACTATTGCAAAGAAATAAGGGTTGTGGTGTTGTGTCTAACTAATGAAATGCCTTTGTTTTATTACTGTCCAAATAATTTATTTTGAGAGAGAAATAATGAAGAATGAAATTGCTGAACTTTCAGTTGTGTGAAGATTGTGGATTAATGGTCAGATACATTAGGTTTTGCCATCCTGTTATAAAATAACAGTGAGGACAGCTGAGAAATTGACATTGCATTCACCTGAACTCCTAGGGTAAGATAAATGGGTTTGATTGTTTTTAGATAATAACTCATAATTGGTGATCAGAAAATGTGGGGGCAGTCCTCAAAATTCTAAAATAATTATAAAAGCAAAGCAATAATGCTAATCTCCCCCCTCAAACTCACTTTATGATGGTGCAAAGAAAGACACATTAACTAATAAATTTTATTTTGTTCTCACCATACCTCACATATCTGAGATTGTTTCATTAAACTGTATAAAGTTTATGTAAATTCTACACTTTGGTATGTTTTTCAGAGTACAAAATGTATTTCCTCTGCTAAAAGAGGTTTACATAAAGGTTTTATTGGTGGACATATGAAAAGCTCATTCATATAATTTCTTTAGAAACAGTAAAGTGTACTCTGTTGATTTGTTACTTAAGTGGGGGATCCATTAGCTAGAAAGATCATCATAAACTGGATGCCTTTAATAATGCAGAATCTCAGGAATCACCCAGTCCTAATAAATTGGAATTTGCATTTGTACAAGTTCCCCGTTTAAATTCTACATTTTTCAACACAATAGCAATCTTATGAATTCTGGTTAGCAAACCTTTTTTGTATTCTTTTCCTGAATACTTGGGCAATGTCAGTTCCTTCAGGATGTTGATGTAGATATTCTTTTGAAATCTTATGCCATATGATCTCTGAATCCAAATCAAAATCTACACTTTGTTATGTTTTTCAGAGTACAAAATGTACTAAGGTATGAAACGATTTTGATTTACTGTATCTTCTCCCAAATATCAAGCCTTAGGAAATAAATAAGGGTTATAAAATTAAAATGAATGGATTTGTAATATAACTACAAGGTATGAATAACTTATAAATCAAATGAAAAAAATTAAAATGATATATTAGTATCAAATTGCCAAAAGATTTGCTATTTAATATATATTTTTAAATAGTAAAAATACAAATATTCACTCATTCAACAGTTAATCATAGATTATTCATTATCAGACACTGTGAGGGTATTGGAAGAACATAAAATATAATACAGGATTAAACATTGACAGATTACAGTATGAAGACAAGTAGAGAAGCTGCAGAGTGTGTATCTTCCCAAATTAAAGTCAGAAACTTCAGAGATACATGTCATACAAAATACTGGAAAGCTAATACGTTAATCAATATAATACTTTATTCTTTAAGTGATTTTAGAAATAAATTTAAGGTCAATATAAATGGTACTGAGTTCCAGGAATAAGATATATGTATTTGCTGACACACTTGAGGTTAGTTATACATCCATAAGTAATAGCATCAGAAAATAGATTTAGGGAAGATTGAATTTAGGCTTTCAAGATTATTCTCAGTCTTGCCTTTTGCAAAGGGGTTAATAAGAAAAAAATAAATAAAAAGAAAAGAAGAGAAAAGAATTGACAAAAATGTAAAGAAAATTTTTTAAAAAATGAATGAATGAAAGGAAAGCAGGAAGGCAGGTAGAAAGGAAGGTAGGAAGGAAGAAAGACATACAGATTAAGGAAGAAAAATGAAAAGATTCCTCCAAGAAAGTGACTGGTAGGCCAAGAGGCTCACAGAATGGAGATTACCTCAGAATTTTGAGAGTAAGAGTAATGTTTATAAGTGGGGAATTCAGATGAGAATATGCAGTTTTGTGAGGCTTTTATATTCATTTTTTAAGCGCTATCATTTTTTAAGGATACAATTGAGATGCTAAATGGCTTAGCAACCATAGGATATATGATCTCAAAGAATAAAACACAGTCCAGAAACCTGTTCTTTATCTTAATTTCAAACTAAAGAAAGGGACAAGGACCCTAACAGCTACTAGGGTAAAAGCAGTCTTAAAGATCAGCAGCCCAAAGAGTCATCACCATCTGTGGGGACTTTTAGGCATGGCTGGGTTCTGCCAAATTTGGATTCCAAATTTAGCTAATAGCAAAACCCCTATATGTATCTCTGGTTGGTGGGGATGCAGAGTCCCTTCATTGGACCTCTAAATGTGAGCGAGCCTTTTGGCAACTAAAGAGGGAGCTAATGAGTGCTCCTGCTCTAGGATTATCAGATCTAAGAAAACTTTTAAATTTTTTGTCCGTGAAAGACAAGCTGTGGTCCTTGGAATATTAACCCAGAAATTGGGAGGTGAACATTGTCCAGCAGCTTCCTCCTCCAAATTACTAGACAATACCAAAAAGTAGTGGCAAGTATGTTTAAGAGCCATTGTTGCAACCTACATCTTACTACAAGAAGCTGAAAAATTCACATTAGGGCAACCCCTGACCATCCATACCCTCCACTGAGTACTCACACTGCTCGAGGGGAAAGGAAATCTTTGGTTAACCCGAAGGAGGCTCAGAAAATATCAAGCAGCACTCCTAGAAAATGCAAAAGTTAAAAAAAAAAATTTGCACAACCTTGAATCCAGCATCCTTACTCCCATCTAGTACTGACGAGGTACCTATTCATGATTTTATAGAAATATTAGAGGATCTTTATTCTTCCAGAAAAGACTTGCAGGGTATCCCACTACTGAATCCAGAATTGGAAATCTTCACTGATATGATTAGTTTTTTAAGTGGTTGTTCAGAAAGCTGGACATGCTTTTGTAACTGTGGGAGAAATACTAGAAGCTGTACCACATACCCAGGGACCTGTGCCCAAAATGCTGAGCTTGTTGCTCTTCTCAGAGTCCTCCAAAGAGGGGACAGAAAAAGGGTAAACCTTTACACTGACTCAAAATATGCTTTTCTTATTTTGCATGCACATTGGACCATTTGGTGGGAGAGAGGACTTCTGTCATCTGAGTGAAAAAACATTAAACATGCCACACAAATTAATGAAATTTTAGGAGCAGTAAAGCTACCTGCAGAATTAGCTGTAATGCACTGCTGAGGACAATAAAAATGAGACTCCTTAATAAACAAGCAAGCAGACAAAATGGCAAAAGAAACCACAAGAAAAAACTACCCTCCTAGTCAGCTGGCCGCACTTACTAGACCCCAAATTCCATAATACGTCGAGGTGGTATTCTGTCCAGCTTATACCTCTGCAGACCTTGAATGCGCAAGGGAGTGGGGTTTTCAATATGACCCAGATGAGCCATAAAAAGGGGGTAAATGGCTAAAAATACAGCCAAGGATAGTTTTACCTGTCTGAAAATTTAGTATACCCCTAGTCTCTTGCTGTCACCAAACCACACATTTAAAACAGCAAACACTATTGAGCCTCCTCCAATGACTGGTGGTAGGACCTCACCTTGCTCAAGGGGTGTAGAGAGTATCTAACCAGTGTCTCATTTGCCAGAAAAATAACTCAAAGGGAACCCCATGGACTTCTTTTAGGACTCAAAGTTGAGGGCTTGCCCTGGCTGAAGACTGGCAAATAGATTCACAGTAATGCCAAAAACCACAGGAAATTTTAAATATCTTTTGGTATTTGACACATTTTCAAGATGGATGGAAGTCTTCCCCTGACACACTGAACAGCGTACCGTGGTAACTAAGTTCCTCCTCCAATAAATCATCCTGCAGTTTGTACTGCCCCAAACAATTCAGACAAATAATGGACCTACTTTTATTTCAGCTGTAGTGAAAGGCATAAATTTGTGTCTCAGAATCAAATGGAAACTACATGCAGTCTGGAAACCTGAGTTATCAGAAAAAGAGGAGAAGATGAACTGTACTCTAAATAAAGCCTTAAGCAAGATTTGTCAAGAAACACAGCTAAAATAAACAGAAGCACTTACGTTAGCGCTCCTTCAAGTAAGTGTGGCCCCTAGAAGAGGATTTAAGTTCTTTTGAACTTATGTACAGAAGACCCTTTTTAAGAAACCTGAGGGAAAAGCCCAAATCCTCAACAAACTTAGAGGGAGCCCTCCATAGGTGGGCTTCACAATTAAGAAAACTCCTCACCACCATGCATGCGTATACAAATATGTACCTGAAATATCCTGCTGACCAGGCTCTCCACTCATTCTCAGTCAGGGATCAGGTTCTTTTAAAGTTTTGGAGAAATAATCACTCAGAGGATCAACAAACCAAAATGGGAAGGACCCTACACAGTAATATTAACCTCTCATTCTATTCAAGTTACAGGGAATCAAACCCTGGTTTCATCATACTAAAGCAACAGATCAGGTAAATGAAGGGTGTCCTGAGCCAGAGACTACAACTGAGCACGAAACGAAATATTAAGTAGAGCCAGCTAAGAACCTACATTTCCTATTCAATAAAAAATAAAAATAAAAAAAACCCATCAGATACCAATTCTGTTCTTTCTCCTGCAGGACCTACCAATAACTAGGCCTGAGGGAAGATATTGATCATCCCTCACACCAGTCTTGCAAATCATCCAAAACTTCTACAATAGAACCAAGTGTTGGTACTGTGTAAATTTGCACCATCAATATCAAGTAATGCCTGTGCCAGATGCATTATGGAATGTTTCAATTAATCTGCACCTTGAAAGCAGTGGTCAAAAGAACCCATTTAAACAAAGTTCACTTGACTTGCTTGTGCAGTACCTTAATGCTACATGCCAAATTACTGCAACACTTCCGATAACTGGAGAAATATTTATTGTAGTTAAAAATAATCATAAATATAGTATTTGCATTTCAGCCAACTCTACAAATCCTGGAACACAGCTTGGCTTTTTACAACTAAACAATATAATCTGACAGCCTGGGTATCCCCAAAAAGTGTTAAAAACAGAAATGCCAATATCTATATCAGAACTGCTAGCTCATCTGAATAGGCTCTCACTTTACATCTTCATCTAAGGTCTCAAATTCTTAAGAAACAAACATATATCCACACTTTTATAGGAAATTTAGAGCAAAATTCAACAGACTTTTGTAAAAGCAGACTCCAAGGCATGTGTAATATTTTAATTAACACCACAAATGATCAAAATTGCAGGCAGCTTCCTACGTAAATCATCCAAACATATCATATGATAAAACTAAATCCATGCTTTTTTTTTTTTTTTTTTGAAACTTCTAGTTTAAAATAACCCCACCATCCAAATATAGACCCATTGCTTGGTACTGCCCTAACACAAGTAAAAGATTCCATTTTTACATTATACTCTTAGAAATCAAATAAGTGAGACTGGGAACAACATGTAACATATATACCTTTCTCCACTAGCCTAAATCTGAAATTATGAATATATTTTCTGTGTAGAATCATTGCTTATCTATCCCTGCCGCCACATTAGAAAGGACTATGTAGTCTTGGATATGTTTTCCCTGCAGCATTCACAATGAAAAATAGCACTCCTTTATACTTTCCAGTACTAACACAGTTCAGCCCCAGATCAAAGAGAGCAATCCAATTAATCCCTTGGTTTATCTTTAAGAATCACAGCATCCACTTGGACCACAGCTAAACCCTTGTACTTAGCCACCGATCTCTCCAAAGAAGTGGGTGCAGGTAGAGCCCAGATAGTAGATATTGTTTTAACAGTGCAAAGACAAGTAAACTCCCTAGCTGCAGTGGTGCTGCAAAACAACAGAGCACTTGACTTACTAACAGCAGTACAAGGAGGAACTGGTTTATTCCTAAAAGAGGAGTGCTATTACTATGTAAGTGAATCAGAAAAAGTTCTTGATAACATTAAATAGCTAAAAAAAAAAAAACGCAAATAACCTCATAACATGGGGAAGAATTTTTCTTTTTAGAACCTGTCTGCCCTTATTAAGTGGCTGCCCCCTTTCATAGAACCATTCATCATTATTCTAATTATCTTAACTTTTGCACCTGTGCTCATATTTTGTTCACAATATTTTATCCAAAAGCAATTGCAACTTCTAACAAATGGTCTTTTCCTCTTTAGACCACCCTCCTACTATGGTTTCCTAAGATAGCAACAGTCATGATGCCAGCAGGAAACAGTTACAAAAAATTAACCTTCACCCCTTTTCCCCATGATAAAAATATAACACACACAAAAAGGAAGGACTTGATGGATGTAAAGTAAAACACCATAAGCATTAGTTTGAAAAGTACTGTATGCCTGAAACTAACTGCTTTATTCTTGTTTGTTTCTTCTCTTTACTGCTGCTAAGATGCAGAGGGACAAAACCAGGTGTAAATCAGATGATGATGAGATGCAACCTCCATCTGGTGCCTGGTGCCAAAATTGTGGTTAAGAATATCCTGCTAGAACATCAAAGTATGAAAAACAGCTTCACCTGGTTTGTTGGACCTGCACAGAGAAGAAACCCCTAGCTGTCCATATCTGACCATGCTTAATTATCATAGTAAAATCACCACCCTTGGTGGAAATTATCCACCATTTTGCACAAAATATTTATTAAGCCATTTCAAATTTATTGCCAGGAAAGACATATTTGGTTTTATGTCTCTCATGCTTTATGGTATATTATGTATTTTAATTGTTTTATTTTATTATGCTGTCTTTTATATTTTAAATTTTTATGTGTTCTTCATTTTAAAAATTTTATTGAAATTAAAATAAATGTTCATTTATTTTGTGTGAGTTTCCACAAACAGCACACCATGGTTATTAGCACCAAGATCAAGCAATACATTGTATTATCCCTTGTACTCCATAATTTCTTTTTGTTTTCCCTTCCAGTAACTAACCCCACCACCCTGACTGGTCCCATCCAGAGAATACTCTCCTGACTTCTAACAGCATATACTATTTTGCCTGTTTTTGAATTTTATATTCATGTAATTACACAATTTTCACTTTTTGTGTAGGACAGGAGAGACAAATGAGCCATCACAAAGGGCCCTGTAGAGCTGGGGAAAGCACCCATGCCCAGAGCTTGATTGAGTTAAACACTGAGTCTGTAGAAGTTTAATTTATTAAATTTGTTAAATTAAACTGCTTTCTTGAGATAATCATAGGGCATTTCTCTCATTTTAGGTTAAAATGTAAACTGTGCTGATTTTGCAAGTTGATTTTCAAAGTTAAAACAATCATTCTTGCATTCCTGAAATAAATAAAAATTTCTTCCTTAAATATTTGAACGCATTATTGGTTATTCCATCTAGACATGTATTTCTATTTGTACTAATTTCTATAACTACAAAATCAATTTATTATAGAGATTTATTACTAACAATATTTTGTAGTTTTTCTTTCATCAGGTTTGTTAACTTTCCTTTTCGGGGATTTAGTCAATTTAATATAATAATCATTACCATAAAATGTGCATTGTATCTTTTTATAATTCTTTTCATATATATATATGTATACATATATATGGCATGTAATTCTTTTCATTCCTAATATTGGTAATTTGTTTCAAAAGGTTAATTTCAGAAGTTTTATAAAATATAATATTTGTTTTTCTGTTTTTTTGAAGTATATCATTCATACATGAACATACATAAATAATAAGTGTATAGTAATTGTTTTTTAAGGATTATTTTTGGCATTGTTGAAACTTTCTGTTATATATTTTCTTTCTTGTTAATTTATATATTTGAATTCATTATTTACTTATTTCTATTTTTTATTTAATTTGTTATTTTTTTCTCACATTTAAGATAAAAATTTACATCACTGGATTGCATTTCCTTTTTTATATCATTTAATATTTGGGGCTATAAAATTTTCCTCTAAGCAAGGCTTTTGCTGCATTATTCTAGTTTTGATATGTCAAATTGTTGCAATTATTAGCTCAATTTTTTTTTCTAATTTCAACTGAAATTTCCTGTTGGGTCCATTAGTTATTTCAAGATATATGACTAAATGTCTAAGCTTTTAAAGATTTTCTAGTTATCCTTTTAAAACTTAACTTCATTTTGACAAAAGAACATTCAATATAAGTTCTATAATAGTTTATAGAGTAGTTTACAGTTTAGAACAAAGCTTCTCAAACAGGGCACTATTGCCATTTTAGAACAAATAATTCTTTGTTGTGCAGGATTGTCCTGAACATTGTAAGATGTTATAGAGGCTTGAAGCATGTACCCTAGAAAAACATGTCTTTTAAACTTAATATATTCCTGCAGGTATGAACCCTTTGCAAATAGGACCTTTTGATGAGGTTACTTCAGTTAAGGTATGACCCAACTGAATGAGAGTGGTCCTAGTATTATTATTAGAATTTTCAGGCTGAATGAAATTCAGACACATAGGGAGAAAATCTCAAGAAACAGCCAGAAACTGGAAGTCAATGGAACCCAGAGAAGTTAGGAGAGGTTGACATATTCTTTGCAATGTGACAGAAAAGCCAAGGCCCAAGGATTGCTGTTAGCCAGCCCCAGTATATCACAGTCTTCTGGGAGAAATTCATTGCCTTGATGATGCCTTGATTTTGGACTTCTCCTAGCCTCAAAAACATGAGCCAACATATTGTTTAAGCCAACAAATTGCATGGTAGTTGTGGTAGCAGTCAGGAAACTAAAGCGGATCTCTAGGAGCATCTCTTGCCTCAACCCAAAGATACCAGTAGCATATCCCTCCCTCAGTCATGACAATAAAAAGTGTCTCCAGAAACTGCCACATTTTCCCCAGGGTGGAACATCACCGAGGGTTAAGAACCATTTATTTAGGTCATGCTCAATATTGCTATATTTTCTATGTGCATTTAAACTAATGTGAAATCTGACATTGTTTTATCTGGTCTTCTATGCAAGTCATTTGTTATTTTATATGTCCAGCTCTTTAAATTTTTAGAAGATTTCTCATATGAATTACTGACTTAATATTTGAAATCTTTATTTAAGTATAATTATAGACTTGTTTAACATTTATTTTCATTAACATCTGCTGTATATATTCTCATGGTATATTATTAAATTTATATAAATTTGTAATAGTAATATATTGATGATGATTGAAATTCAGTCTTTCTATCTATATTTTAATATGAAATATTGTGATTAACTTTAATCTCATCTTTTATTTTTTAATTGTCTCACCTTTTCCCTCTGTTCTCTCTTTTCTTATATTGTTTTTTTAAATCATTTTTATTGATACATATAAATAAAGCATACAATTCCTAGAAGGTGTACAATCAGTGGTGTTTGCTATAATCACATAGTTGTGCATTTATCACTCCAATGATTATTAGAGCATTTTCATTATTTCAATATCAATAATACTAAACAAAAAACAGATAAACAAACAAGAAAATTCTTCACCTTTCAATCTCTCTATGCTTCCCCCACTGTACATAGCTGCTGTTTCTGGCTATTCTATCCAAAGTATATAGTCAATGGCTTTTAGTATAATCACAATGTTGTACATTCATCATCCTAAAAATTCTAGGACAATTTCATTACTCAAAAAAAAGTCTCCAAACCCCTTGGTATTCCTTCTTCGGACCTACATAACAACTAATCTTTCATCTTTAAGAATTCATTTATATTTACATTTTATATAAATGGAATCATACAATATGTAGTGCTCTGTATCTGGTCTCCTTCACTTAGTATAATTTTTTTTGTCTGACATTAATATTGTGTAGTATTAACTTACATTTATTCAGCTTTAGGAAAAAAAGATCTTATATATACAATTCTACCCATAATCATATTTCACATAATATATTTATATTTCACATAATATATTTAGTTCATAATAGGGCAATCATACAGTATTTTTCCTTTTGCATCTGGCTTGCTTCACTCAACATAATGTTCTCCAGGTTCATCCATGTTGTCATATGTGACATGACTTCATTTCTTCTTACCACTGCATAATATTCTACCATGTGTATACTTCACAATTTATTTATCCATTCATCAGTTGATGGAACCTAGGTTGTTTCCATCTTTTAGCTATCATGAATGATGCTGCTATGAACATCAGTGTACAGATATCTATTCATGTCACTGTTCTTGTTATTTGGGGTATATACCTAGCAATCGTATTGCTGGGTCCCATGGCAAGTCTATATTCACCTTCGTTAGGAAATGCCAAACAGTCCTCTACAGTGGCTGTACCATTCTACATTCCCACCAAAAGTGAATAAGTGTTCCTTTCTCTACATATCCTCTCCAACATTTACAGCTTTCTGACTTTTTAATAGTGGGCAGTTTAATAGATGTGAAATTATATCTCATTGTAGTTTTGAATTGCATTACCCTAATCGCTAAGATATTGAACATTTTTTAATATGTTTCTTTGCCTTTGTATTTCTTCTTTGGAAAGTTGTCTTTTCAAGTCTTTTGCCCATTTTTTAATCAGATATTTTCTCATTTTATTGTTGAGTTTTATGATTTTCTTATAGATCATGGGTATTAAAACCTTATCAGATATGTGATTGACAAATATTTTCTCCCATTGAGTCAGCTACTTTTTCACCCTTTTGGCAAAGTTATTTGAGGCGCAAAAGTGTTTAATTTTAAGGAGGTCCCATTTATCTATTTTTTTGTTGTTTGTGCTTTGGGCATAAGGTTTCAGAAACTACCACTACCACAATATCTTGAAGATGTTTTCCTACATTTTCTTCTAGGAGTTTTATGGTTGTTGTTTTTATATTTAAGTCCTTGATCCATTTTGAGTTAATTTTTATATTATATAAGGTGTGAGATAGGGGTACTCTTCCTTTCTTTTGGATATGGCTATCCAGTTCTCCAAGCACCATTTGTTGAATTAGACTGTTCTGGCTGAGCTGGGTGGGCTTAATAGCCTGGTCAAAAATTGCTTGACTATAGATGTGAGGGTCAATTTCTGAGTTCTCTATTCAGTTACATTGGTCAATCTGTCTGTTCTTATGCTAGTACCAACTGTTTTTATCACTGAAGCTAGATAATACACTTTAGAGTCAGGAATTGAGAGTTTTTCCACTTGGTTCTTTTTTCAGATATTATTTGCTATTCAGGGTCCTTTATCCTTTCAAATAAGTTTGATTATTGACTTTTCAATTTCTGCAAAAATGGCTGTTGGGATTTTTATTGGGATTGGTGTTGAATCTGTAAATCTGTTTTGGTAAAACTGACATCTTAACAATATTTAGTCTTGCAATCCATGAACAGGGAATATCCTTCTATTTATTTAAGAATTCTTCAGTTTCTTTAGCAATGTTTTATACTTTTCTGAAAACAAGTCCTTTATATCCTAGGTTAAGTTTATTCTTAAATATTTGATTGTTTTCATCACTATTATAAGTGAAATTATTTTTCTGATTTTCTTCTCAGATTGTACAGTACTAGTGTATAGAAACCCTAATGATTTTTGCATATTAAGCTTGTATCCCACCTCTTTGCTGAACTCATTTATTAATTCTAATATCTTTGTTGTGGATTTTTCAGGATTTTCTAGATATAGTATCATGTCATCAGCTAATAGTGAATGTTTTACTTCTTCCTTTCCTATTTGGGTGCCTTTTATTACTTTGTCTAGCCTAATTGCTCTAGCTAGAACTTCTAGCAAATATTGAATAATTATGGTCACAGTGGGCATCCTTGTCTTGTTCCTAATCTCAGCAGGAAAGCTCTCCATCTTTCACCTTTGAGTACAATGCTAGCTGTAGGTTTTTCCTATATGTACTTTACCATATTGAGAAAGCTTCCTTCTATTCCTATCTTTTGGGATGTTTTTATCAAGAAAGAGTGCTGTATTTTGTCAAATGCCTTTTCTGCATCAATCAAGAGGATCATGTGATTTTTCTTCTTCAATTTATTAGTGTGGTTTATTACACTAATTGATTTTCTTGTATTGAACCAACCTTGCATACCTGGAGTAAAACCCACTTCATCATGCTGTATAATTCTTTTAATGTGCTTTTGGATATTGTTTGCAAGTATTTTGTTGAGGATTTTTGCATCTGTATTCCTTAGAGTTATTGGTCTGTAGTTTCCTTTTTTGTAGTATTATCTTTATCTGGTTTTGGCATTAGGATGAAGTTGGCTTCATAAAATAAGTTTGGTATCATTCTTTCCTGTTCAATTTTTTTAAAAGAGCTTGAGCAAGATCGCTATTAGTTCATCTTGGAATGATTGATAGAATTCACCTGTGAGGCCATTTGGTGAGGGCTTTTCATCTTTGGAAGGTTTTTGATGATGTTTCAATCTCTTCACTTGTGATTGGTTTGCTGAAGTCTTCTATTTCTTCTAAAGTCAATGAGCTGGTACATGTGCTGCCTGGCATTTATCCATTTCTTCTACATTGTCTAATTTTTTGGCATACGGTTGTTCATTGTATCATCCTATGATCTCTCTTGTTTCTATGGGGTCAATGGTAATATCTCCCCTCATTTCTGATTTTATTTATTTGTGTCTTCTCTCTTTTTTCTTTGTCAGTCTAGCTAAGAGTTTGTCAATTTTATTGATCTTCTCAAAGAACCAATGTTTGGTTTTGTTGAATCACTCTATTGTTTTGTTGTTTTAAATTTCATTGATTTCTGCCTTGATCTTTACTATTTCTTTCCTTTGGCTTGGTTTGGAATTAGTGTGCTGTTCTTTTTACAGTTCTTCCAGGTGTGCAGTTAAATCTTTAATTTTAGTTCTTTCTTCTTTTTTAATGTAAGCATTGAGAGATATAAATTTCCCTCTCAGCACTGCCATTGTGATGTCCCATAGGTTTTGATATATTGTTTTCTCATTTTCATTTGTCTCAAGATATTTGCTGAATTCTCTTGAAATTTCTTCTTTGATCCACTGGTTGTTTAAGAGTGTGCTGTTTAATCTCCATATATTTCTGAATTTTCCCTTTTCTGCCCATTTTTTATTTCATTTCACTCTGTTATGATCAGAGAAAGTGTTTTGTATAATTTCAATCTTTTTAAATTTATTGAGACTTTTCTTGTGACCCAACATATTGTTTATCTTGGAGAAGTATCCATGAGCACTTGAAAAGAATGTGTATCCTGCTGTTTTGGGGTGCAACGATCTATAGATGTCTGTTAGGACTTGTTCATTTATCATATTATTCAAGTTCTCTGTTGCTATATTGATCCTCTATCCAGATATTCTATCCAATATTGAGAGTGGTGTATTGAAGTCTCCAACTATTATCATAGAGACATCTATTTCTCTCTTCAGCTTTGCCAGTGTGTGCTGCATGTATCTTGCAGCAGTGAGGTTAAGTGCATAAATATTTAGAATAGTTACTTCTTTTTGATGACTTGCCCCTTTTATTAATATATAATGACCTTCTTCATTCCGTATAACAGTTTTGCATTTAAATCTATTTTATCTGTTATTTGTATTGCTACTCCAGCTCTTTTTTGGTTGCTATTTGCATGGAATATCTTTTTCCAACGTTTTTCTTTTAGCCTGGTTGTGTCCTTATGTCTGAGGTGAGTCTCTTGTAGACAACATATAGATGGATCATATTTTTAATCCATTCTGTGTTTTTTGATTGGGAAGTTCAAGCCATTAACATTCAATATTATAACTGTAAATGCATTAATTTCTTCATCCAGTTTGAACTTTTGCTTTCAGTTGTTGTACCATAAGCAAAATGAGAATCATCAACTCTGGGGTACAGGTGAAAAATATTTTGTTATCAGCTTCCATAGACTGCATCCTAACTACCACTGAATATGCATTTAAAAATGATGTAAATATACAGGTAAACCATACTAATAGTGGAATCACTTTTAGATAGAACTACAGACAGAAAATTGAACATGTGAAGAATATCAAAGAAGAATTGATAGATCACCTTTGATTCTATGAAGGGAATCCTGAATGTGGTTCCAGTCTGGATAACAGAATAGATGAGCCCACCTAACAGAAAGCCACCAGCTGACTGAGTACACTGATGTGGGGTGATGGTGAGCCCATGGTACAGAAGGTGTCAAATGGCATCATGACATTTATAGTACATCACTACAAGGTCTGAGCACCCAAACAAAATATACAGGAAAATCTGACGATAACATGATGGGAGAGGAATTAATTTACTGTCTGCCAGAGAATTAACAATCAACGCAGCAAAAATCAATGAGGTATAAATTCCCTGTTAAGAAATACATCAGAAAGTGTAGCTACAGGTCAGTTACAATGATAGTAATAATTATAAAATTTTATCAAAAATAAAAAGTAAGAATTCCATACTATGAGAAAAAATAACATGAAAAATGTAATTTTCTTAAGTCAAACATCATAGAACAAATACACGCATGAATGAGGCATTCTTTATAGATAGCCTGACAATGAAGACCATTATTTCCACCTTTAGAAAGCAATATGGTGAGACAAGGAAAGGAAAATAAAATATATAAGAACTCCAAAAGGAGTAACAGTCCTGCCATTAGCAAAAATCTGCACAGGTAATATGAAAATATTATTGGAGTAGGTTTTGAGAAGGGAATTGATTACATAAAATCTACAAAAATATCAAACATGAAATAATTAGTAACTAAAGATAGAAAATTAAAATATGTAAGAAACAATAACATGAAATTATATGGAGTACATATATATATATATATATGTGCAATTATTTAGCTTAGATACACCAGACCTTGTGGTAAAAATGAAACATTTCATTGAAAGAAAATGAATATTATAATACATTTTTTTAGGTATACTCAGTAGCTTAAAGGAAGGAGGAGAAGAGGAGTAAGAGGAATAGGAATATTGACAAAAATATACACAATGGTGGTGGGTGATGTATGGGAGCCCTGTATGATGTTGTGCATGTTTATTTTGTAGGTTCACAACTTCTACTATACAATTATTGTTTATGTACGTTCATGTATACATGATACACGTCAATAAATTTTTAAAAGAGAAGAAAATATATATATACACAATGGAAACATATTTGTGAATCTGATTGCATTACAATGAAGAATTTCTTTCTCTATAACCAACACAAGGGTGCTGAATTTGACATCATAAACCACTTAAAAATTAATTTGTAAATCCTAGAAAGGAATTCTAAAGAGGAAGTGCAAATATTTTATTTTAGAAATAAAAGTGTATTCTCCACCATTGGTATTGAATAGAAATAAAATTTT
This sequence comes from Cabassous unicinctus, assembly GCA_029593785.1. NCBI lineage: Eukaryota > Metazoa > Chordata > Mammalia > Cingulata > Chlamyphoridae > Cabassous > Cabassous unicinctus. Next base: position 26,025 of record JAQZBX010029067.1, read on the forward strand.
TAACCACAGGGTACTGCCACAAAATTAGAAAAATGGAAAAAAGTATATATGGATGCACCAATTGCTAGTGAGTTCGTAGATCCAAGGATATGTGGAAACGTTTCTTTGTTTGTGTTTATAAGTTGATTAAACTGCTGTAAAAAGCCATTCCTTAAAGTATTAGCTAACTAAGACTACTTTACATTGCAGTCACAGGTAAAACTTAAGTTGGTGCTGAGAGCCATGATGTTTATTTTCAACTTATGACCATTTTGTGTTGTCTATAGCTTTGCACAATAGAACCCACATTCAAAGAGCAGGCTATTGGGGAGCCCTATATATTGGATGTTAGTGTTCCTCATGGTTGATTCAAAAGATCCTGTAAAGAAGTACATATGTTAGCTCTTAGATCCATAAACATTACTTTGGCTTGCATTTTTTCGGTCAGCAATATGATGTCAACGACTTTTAGCCTGCTATTCATGAATGTTGACTCAATTTTCCTATCTTAAAAAGGCTATTGCAGAGAAGGCCACCTAAGAAGGGCCATGAGATATTTTGAATAATATTGCAAATGAGACTTTATTTATTAAATTGCAAATAAACATGCTATGCCCCTGTATTTCCAGTCAGCATCATGATTACCTGTAAGATAGAAGAAAAGGTTATGAAAAGGGAGAGAAACATGACAAAACTTAGTATCTTGGAATGTTTACATTGCATTGAGACTATTTTTATAATTACTCATTGAAATTAAATGTGATTAAGAAATTAACTGATTCTTCCTTTCCAGTGAATAGTATATAGCCAGAGCACTCTGCTGAATATTGATTAATTTAGAGTGTTAAAGCTTTATTCATCAATCTGATCAAATATCTATTAATATTTGTTCACTTCCTTTGAGTTAGGGTCTAAAATTCAATTATTTTTGGCCATGTTTATTGAAATATATGGATTCTAAATTCATCAATATTCTTTCCCTGGACAGTGCAATCTTCTGTAACTTAAAAAGAAATTGAGGGTGTGTGTGTGTGGCTCAAATGGTTGGGCATCTGTCGCCCATATGGAGGGACCAGGATTTGATCCCTGGGACCTCCCGGTAAAAATAAAGAAAAATATAGAAGATGCGCAGGCCCCCAGGCGCCATGTGTGGGTGCACCATCAGGCCCCATGAGCGGGTGTGCAGTCAGACCCCACCAAGCCACAAAGCAAGATGATGACATAACAGAAGTGTGACACAAGGGAGAACCAAGACAAGACACACCAATAAACCAGGAGCTAAGGTGGCTCAGGTGGTAGGATGCCTCTCTCACATTGGAGTTTCCCAGGATTGAATCCCCATGAAGACAGGAGGAGAAGGTGAGAAGAGAGGGCAGGAAACAGACACAGAGAATTGCCCAGTGAATGGATACAAAAACAGCAAAAATGGGGGGGGGGCGTAAAGATGGATAAAAGTAAATAAGTAAATAAATCTTAAAAAAAAAAAAAA
>JAQZBX010029068.1:0-27491 GCA_029593785.1 Cabassous unicinctus
TCCCACCTGGCTGCCCACCTGACCATCCCACCTGGCTGCCCACCTGACCACCCCACCTTGCTGCTCATTTGGCTGTCCCCCTGGCCGCCCACCTGGTCAACCACCTGGCCGCCCACCTGCTCAACCACCTGGCTGCCCCATCTGGCCACCCACCTGGTCAACCACCTGGCCGCCCCACCTGGAGCCACATGGGTCTACCAAAGATGGCACTCCAGCCTCATGGGCTGCCTTAGAGCCTGGAATATGTGAGGCTCCCCCACCTCCATGCCTTTGCCCATGTCCTTCCTGGGTGGGTGCTGGGGTGCCCACCCCACCTTGACCCTCTAGCCACCTCCTCTCAGCTTTAGACTTAGAGCTGCGAAGTCCAATCCGGTAGCCACCAGCCACGTGAGAACAGCCCTTGAAACGTGGCTGGTCTGAAGTGAGGGTGGCTGGTGCTGTCAAATTAGAATGGGTTTTGAAGACTTACTGCAAACAAAAGGCTGCAAAATATCTCAATTTTTTGTTGTTGTTTTTGGGAGGCACCAGGAACACAAACGGGTGCTCCCATGTGGGAAGCAGGCACTCAACAGCTTGAGCCACATCCACTCCCCTCAATAATCTTTTTTAACTTTTTTCTTTTTCTTTCTTTTTTTTAACTTTATTTTAAAAGAGGTTTTAGATTACAGAAAAGTTACATTGAAAATATGGATTTCCATGTACCTCACTCAATAATTTTTATATGGATTACATGTTGAAATGATAATATTTTGGGTCTATTAGGTGAAATAAAATGTATTGTTAAAGGTTGAAAGGGAAAGTCTAAGGACATGTATATTACTAGAGGGAAAGCTGAAAAATGTAACATGGGACTGTATAGCATAGTGAAACCTCATGTGAAATATGAATATGGGTAGAATTACATACATAAGACTGGTTTTTACAAAATATAAATACAAATAAACTAGAGAGACAGAAAATAGAATAGCAGCTATGTATGGCAGGGAAAGCACAAAGAGATTGAGAGGTAATGAGGTTTTTTTTATTGCTTGTTCGTTTTTTGTTTATTATTATTATTGGGATAATGAAAATGTTGTAATAATGATTAAGTGATGAATGCACAACTATGTGATTATACCAAATACCATGGATTGTACACCTTGGATGGATTGTACGTTTTATTAATATGTATCAAGTTGATTTGTTAAAAAAATTAATTTCACCTGTTTTTTTTTTTTTTTTTTAAGGAGGTACTGGTGGTTGAACCCAGGACCTCGTACATGGGAAGCAGGCGCTCAACCACCGAGCTACATCGGCTTTCCCTCACCTGTTTCTTTTTATTTTGTTCTTTCTTTTCAATTTTAAACTTTATTTTGAAATACTTTCAAACTTACAGGACAGTTACAGAATTAATACAGATCCCATTCGGAAAACTCCAACATCCTCCTATCTCCTCAGATACCCAGACTTAACATTTTGTCACATTGGCCGCATCCTTCTACCTATCTATATATCCATCCATCTATCTGTCTCTTTTTCAATCCATTTTCTGGACTCTTGAGTGTAGGTTGCACACATCATGCTCCTTGAACACGTAATACTTCCACGTTCATTTCCTAAGAACAAGGAACTTCACTCAAGTAACCACCGTAAGTGCAGTTATCAGGTTCAGGAAATGTAGTGTTGATATCAAGCTTACATTCTATATTCCAACTTTTTCATATGTCCCAATAATGTCCCTTTGAGCCTTTTCTCCTCCCCTGCTAGATCCCATCCAGGATCATGTACTGCCTTTGTCTTGATCTATTTTTTTAAAATTGTTGGAATATATATACAATATACACTTCTGCCTCAGAACTGTAAGTTTTTTTTTTTTTTTTTTAATTATTTTTATATTTTAAAAGATGCTTAGATTACATAAATGTTACACAAAAATTACAGGGATTCCCACATTCCCCACCTCCCACACCTCTCGTAATCTGTAAGCTTTTAAACCTCATAAATTCCCATTATACAAGCCAACCCATTTCTGGTATAGTGCTTGGGCAGCATTTCAGCAAACTAAAACACCCGCCTTGCAGGCCAGTCCCCGGTCCCCCTCCGCCCGCCCCGGCGGGAGCTCTCATAGAACGCTCGGAGGACGGGAAGGTCCTGTGTCTCCAGGTTGTGCAGGCTCAGAAGACGCATCTAAGTCCAGGCACTTCTTTTGGATGCAGTTTTGTGTTTTCAAACAAAACTTTGGCTTGGCTCATGGTTTGTGCATAGAAAAGCGATATTTAGTTAGAGGTTTGGTAAAAGAGTAAAGTTGATTCCAGGTTTCTGTCCGCTGGCCGTGCAAGCCAGTCCACCGCCCAACGTGCCGACCCTGGAATGAATGGGCACTGCCGTCCTGGGTGGACCCACAGCCCAGCGATGGAAGTGGGATGGTCATTTGTGCCTGAGAGGAAGCAGGACCTCTAAGGGGACGTCGGCCACCCTCTGGCTTTGCCACACGTATGCTCTACGCCTGCCCGAGGTAGTCGTATGTGCACTGCGCTGCTTCGGCGCCAGGCCAGGCCAGGGCAGGACCTCAGTTGCTCCCTGGACACAGGAACCAGTGCCTGGCCCTGGCTGCTGGGACGTGCCCGGCTGTCCCTAGGCCCCGGCCTCGGGAAACCAGCCTGTGCTCTGTGGTTCTGGTTCTGGTTCCTTCTAGGCTGAAAAAAAAGCCCCTCTCTGACCTTGAGAGGGCATCATCCTGGCCACCAGCGCCCATGAATCCAGGGTCACCTGGCCCAGCGCAGGGGCTGGGGGGCATCTGCTATTAGGACTCCCAGACTGGGGTCCCCATGGCAACGTGGAAAGGTCATGAACCTGGCTCGACCTTCCCCAGGGCAGAGTCCACCCTAAATTGGGCTTCAGGGTCAAGGTTCAAAGATGCCATGTCATGAGGAAAAATAAGAGGTGGGTGGGGAAGGTTCAAGAATGAGAGTGCTTAGAGACATAACAAGTGCAATGTGTTACTGGATTTGGTGATTTCCTGGATTTTAAGACAGCTGCCAAGTGTTCTTTGGGAACAACTGCAGGAAATTTGATCCTGGACTAGAGAGGGCATTGGGGATCCGTTGGGAATTTGGGTGTGATTATGGCGATGTGGCCATAGAGAACGACACTCTCTGGAAACACAGGCCAGAACCTTTGTGAATGAATTGCCGCGTCCTCTAGTTTGCCTTGAGGGGGTTCAATCAAAAAGAAAATATAAATGAAACACGGCAACATGGTAGCAATGGTTCCCTGGAAAGGTCGGGTCTGTGGACGTTTTCTGTGCTGCTTGTTCTTTTCTACGGGTTTAGAAACTCAAGGGCCGATGGGTCTGGGGGCTGCAGCCTGGGGGACAGCCGAGCACACCAACTTGGACCTTGCTGATGCGGGTTTGTGGTGTTCCAAGTGGAGGCAATCCAACTCGGCAGATGTATACGGAGGGCCGTCTGCCTTCAGGGCGTGGCGCTGTGCGCGGACCTTGTGCTTCGCAGCTTGCCGAGCACCGAGGGAGCGAGGCGCCACCTCAAGGCCCGGTGGGAAAGGACCCCGACGCCCAGGTGGCAGTTGCAGTGGAGACTGCAGAGAGAGAGGGGCGAGGGTCTGAGGCAGGAGGGAGGGACAAGGGCAGGGAGGGGAGGTCCTCTCTGTGGAGCACAGGGGGCACAGGGGGCACGCAGGCTGCTGGGGGGCCGGGGAGAGCCCTGAACTTAGGACTCCACCTGGTGGGGCGAGGCAGTGATGTCAGAGCTGAGTGGGGGGGTGGGGGGGTGGGACACATGGAAAAGAGTCTCCACAGTAGTTCTAGGAGCCCACAAAACGTTTTAAGGTCAGAAGGCAAGAAATGAACTTTTAGGTCAAAGAAAATAATATACAATGCTTTTATACCAATACAGTTGTAAAATGTACTTGTAAATATTTTTTACGGAGGAGGGGACAGGTGTCCTGGGTGGGGCTGTGCATTCCCCTCATGGTGCAGGGCCAGGCTCTGGAAGCTTGCGTAGGCAGCACTGTGTGTCTGACGCAGACGTGGACTTACTCCAGCACCGGGGTGGATTCCCGTTAAACTTAATCCCAGGCCCTGCACCTGCATGCGTTCCCTCCAGGTCCCCATACTCCTAATTTTGTATTTATAGTTTTTTATTCTTTTTCTCAGAGAGTTCCCCAAATTAAGCTTCAGGCCTACAAAACGTAGGTCTGTGTGGGATTTGCAATGGGGCTTGTTTAAACTCATAGGTAAAGTTTTCAAGAGTCTTTAGAAACTACAAAACATTGTTGAGAGGAACCAGAGGACAGGATGGAAAGACATCCCAGATTCATGGAATGGGGGGCTCAGCGTTGTCAAGCTACGGGTCCGACACAATCCCTATCAAAACAACAAAAGACAAAAATAAACTGGGCTTTATCAAAATTAAAAGCATCTGCACTCAAAAGAAGTTAAAAAAATTAGAAGACAATCCCCCAAATAGGAGGAAATATCTGCAAATCACATACATGACAAGGGCCTAGTATCCAGAATATATTAGGGACTGTTACAACTCAACAATATTAAAGGCGGATAACCCAATTTTAAAAATGGGCAAAGGATTCGAATAGACATTTCTTGAAAGGACATAAACAAATGGCCAATAAGGACATGAAAAGATGTTCAACATCATTAGCCATTAGGGAAATGCAAATCACAGTGCAAGTTACTTCTCATCCTTTATGATAACTAACATCAAAAAGATAATAATGGGTAGCAAATGTAGCTCAAGTGATTGAGTGACTGCTTTCCATGTATGAGGTCCCAGGTTTGATCCCTGGTACTCCTAAAACAAACAAACCAACCAACCAACTCTCATCGGGGAGTGGATGTAGCTCAGTGGTTGAGTGCTTGCTTCCCATGTACGAGGTCCTGGGTTCAATTCCTGGTACCTCCTTGAAAAAAAAAGATAAGTGTTGGGAGCGGAAGTGGCTCAAGCAGTTGAGCTCCTGCCTCCCACACGGGAGGTCCCGGGTTCAGTTCCCTGTGCCTCCTGAAAAAAAAACCAAAATCAAACAAGCAAAATAAACGATAAAACCGACTCAGGGGAGCCAATGTGGCTTAGTGGTTGAGCACCGGCTTCCCACATACGAGATCCTGGGCCCCCGGTACCTCAAAAACAAAAGCAAAACAAAACAAACAAGCAAAAAACAAGTGTTGACAAGGATGAAGAACAATTGTAGTGCAGCCATGTTGAGAAACAGCTTGGCATTTCTTCAACCACTTACACATAACTACCACACGACCCAGCAGTGCCACTCTCAGACACACGCCCCAGAGTGAAACCACCTCATGCCCACCTGCTGATGAATGGACACACCAGATGTGCTGTAGCCATACAATGGAGTACTTTTTGGCCATACAAAGGAATGCTGTACTGAAGATGCTACAACATGGATGGACCTGGAAAACATTATGCCAGGTGAAGAAGCCCTTCTGTATGAGATATGGATCCAGAACAGGTAAATCCACAGAGACAAGAAAGAGATTAGTGGTTGGGGCTGGGGGAGGGGGGAGGGGAAAGGGGAGTGACTGATTAAGACGTATGGTTTTCTTTGGGGGATGGTAAGATTCTGGAATTATATAGTGGTGATGTTTGCAATATCCTGCGAATATATTAAAAACCACTGAATTGTACATGTCCCAAGTATGGCCGGGAGCCGTGTAGAGCCACAGCTTCCCGCCAAACTGATGGCGATACGTCGGACCAGAGAGTGACCGGACAAGCCCAGCTTGGCGAGAACGAGTGTTTGTCTAGGAGGCTCCGGTGGGGTCCGCATCCTCGGTGGCGGGAGGACGAGATGGCCCGAGCCCGCCGTGGCCTCGTCCTCCTCCTCGGCAGTGGGAGGAGAGGGGTCTTTTCTGGGGTGCGTTTCTGCACAGCTGAGGGGAGCTGCCGTCTCAAGAAGGCAGCGCGTTGCCAAAGGAACAGGACCTGACGAATCATCAAGGCGCGTGGGGGATGTGTGTGACTTGCACAGGAAACAGATCCAACAGGAGCTCATGCTTTTCAGCAGGGGCTCACTGACACAGAGGGGAGCAGGCAGCTGTGGGAGCAGCCCAGGAGGCTGGGCACCCTGCACAAGGCCTGTCGGCCAGCCACAGCTCAGAACCAGCTCCTGGGGTGCGCCTTCTCAGCCGCTCTGGATGCTGCTGCAATTTGGGGGGCGGAAAGAACTGAAAGGGCTGGGGAGAAAATGCAGCACCACATATGCTACAACATAAAAAGGGCGAATTTAAGGATATGTGAATTATTTCTAAAGAGAAAAAAATCAACTCTCAGGATAGCAAAGTAAAAAGGAATCTTTAGTGAAAGGAATACTTAGTCCCTGCTTTGGTAAACTGGATGATAAAAACCCAAACACTGCGTAATTCCAGAGAACGCGTACTGTGCGGCAGGTGGAATTATGTAGCCCAGAAAGACGTGCTCTTCACCAGACTCCACTCCCACAGGCGTGACCCACCGTCAACAGGACCCTGTGAAGCCGCTACGTGACTTAAGGGGCGACCCGAGTGCGGCTGGCCTCAATCCTGTTACTGGAGGTTGTGTGAAGACAAAGCCACGCGGAGGAGCAGAAGCTGGAAGGCAGCGGAACCCGGAAGAGGAGAGGACATCACCACGCGTGTTGCCAGGTGACGGGAAAGCTAAGGGCCCAAGGACCCCGGGCGGCCAGCGTCAGGATGGCACAGCCTCCGGGGAGAAAGCAACGGCTGGCCGGGCCTCAATTTCAAGATTTTCCTGGACCCTCACCATAAGCAAATAGACCCCCACTGCTTAAGCCTAACCATCTCACGGTGCTGCTTTCGACATCCAGCAGACGACAACAGGTGGTTTGCCATTTCACAACATAGCACCAGCGCCCCGCTGCGCTGCCCCTTCCCCTGCTTTACCCCCACCCCGAGCTCGCCACCATGGGATGCAGCATTTTGTTCCTTCACTGCCTGCCTTTCCCACGAGGTCAGCCCCAGCTGCCTAAGTTTGGCCTGCTGCCCGCTGCCCCTGCACTTGGAGCGGTGCTGGCACGCAGCAGGTGTTCTGGCATCTTCCTGAATGGCTGCTTTGTGTGGAGAATTTGCTGAGGACTGGGGAAGAATGGCCACCTTACACCTGTCTGCTAGGACAGGTGGCTCCTGCCATGTGCAGAGCGTTTTCAGCCGAGCACTTTGAGTTCTTAGGTAGGAGGGCACGGTGAGAGCTGGACGGCTGTGCGTGGACACGAGCGGACAACGTGGAGGTGAGGACGGCCAGGGGGCCAGGAGTGGCTGAAGGCTCGGGGCTGCAGCACAGACACGGGAGGGGGGCCCCTCAGGGCCGGCAAGGAGCGATGGTGCTTCGCTGTGCTTTTAGTTGTGTGGTGGCTCATGTCAGCCCTGCCACGCCCTGCACCCTTCAGGGAAAGCTTTCTTTCCTGGTGCCTGCAGGCTCTTACAAGGGGGTGGACCAAAGATGGGCAAGTGGCCCTCTGTGGACGTGCCAAGCAACTGGAGAAAGTTTGCTCGGGAAACACGTGCCTGCACACCTGCCGGCTCGGGTGCCTGGGGGTCTGGTTCTCAGCCACTCGTGGCCAATGCCACCCTTCCCTAAGCCTGCTGCTGCGTAATGGTTCCCAAAGAGGCGGATTTCTACACACGCCGGCAGTTAAAATCAAATGTGACTCCCAGGGCCAAGGCAGAGTTTTACGTGGCTGTGGCTCTGACAAGTACTGACACTGCAGACACACAAACAGCCAGTCCTCGCCGGCCACCAGGTATGTTCAGAGAAAACGCACACACGTTAAGAGGCTCGCTTCACTTGTTTCATATTCTCCAGACACTGACAGCTGCTTCCAGATCTGTTTATTTCTCTTTGTGCTTTCAGCTCAGTAAAAGTTAAAAAGGAGAATAAAACTGGTGAAGTCCCATAGCAAATTGTACAAAATTGACCAGGACTATGGATGTAGGTTGATGATCATTTTACAAAATACTGTAATTTAAGATCATCAGCATTAACGTAAATTACTTCTATTTTTGACTTGCAAGTACCTTGGACAATTCTACCCAGGAAAATAACAGGCATCGATGAGAAACAATGGTATTCTAAACGCATTTTCATGTGACCTATTTCTGGCTGTGTGTATATGAATGACAATTTTTTTTTTCTTTTCCTGTTGCATAAAAATTTAGGCATTTAAAACAAGCTGCAGAAAACAGACAGATTCAGAGGAGGACAAATAGAAGTCACTTATGGAGACTCCTGGATAAAATTTCACAGGTGTGATTTTGACAGATGTACTGCTAGCACATTCCACTGGTACTTCAGATTAGACAGGTGATACATAAACACTACGAAGAAAAGTCCAGCAGTCCAGAGAACAAACATGCCGTTTTCGCCTTAGAAGGTCTTGCTAAGATATCTGACGCTGGATTATATGGCACATTTGGCTTTATAACCATTGTTTAAAGCTGAGGAAAAAACTTAAAAACATTTTTTTAAACAATGTTTAAAAATAGTTGAGTCCTCGGAGCTGACCTTTTGGTTCCAGCAGTTTTGGTTTTGAACTGATTTTAAGTATCCGCCCAAGACAACACGCTAAGGACCACACCCGCCAGCGAGGGGCCGTGAGGAGATTCCCGCCACAATGAAGGCTGAGCAGCACGAGGCTAACGCTCTCGTCGTGGCTTCAGTGTCAAACTCCATGACAGCAGGCAGAGCGCAAAGCTGACGCTTGCCCCCCTCACAAGGGCCTCCCATGGGAAGCCCACCCACCACCCTCAACAGGCCGGCCAATTCCAGCGCCTGCTCAGGCCAGTGGGCCCCGGAAGTGATGCCGAGGGTCTCTGTGACTCCACTGTGGAGGAGCAGTGGTCAGGGGTCAGGCAGGGCTGGGGGCACCAGGGCTCCTGCACAGGACGGGCGGCGGCTTCCTCTTCCAGGCCACGCTCCACCTGGTGACCCCACACGGCTGAGCTGCTGCTGTGCCGGCCATGGAGGCTGCCCTGGGGAATCTCCTGACTGCCTTCTGCATCGTCCTCACCACCAGCACAGGGCAGGAGGCAGCGGCCCGGGGCTCAGGGAAGCTCACATCCACTTCTTCTCCAACTCAAACTGAGCGCCTTCCCACCACCCATTTTTATAATTAACTAAAATTAGAAAATTCTATTAAAAAATCTCTAAGTGCGAGCTTCAGTATTTTAGATCAAATGTAGCTATAAACAAATAAATAATGAGACAAAACTTGGAGGGGAATCTCATATACACAAAAAAGTACTGAAAAGCTGCTTATTTCCTGAGTTTCAGAAGGAACTCAGGCTTTAACACGGTTGCCATGCGCCTCTACTGCAATCAGCTTCGATCTAAGGTGGGAGAACTACCTGGTCCTTGGCTCAGCCATTTCTACAAGAAGGAAAACCAGAGCGCCATGGCTGGGGGGAGTCGGCTGCCACAGGCCCACGTGGCCCTCCTGCTGAAGACGCTTTGGGCTTGCCTTAGAGGTAGGAAAACAGAGAAGGAAAAAAGGTGAAGGTGGAGGAAAAGAAAAACCCATGGGCGGAGGAGCTTCCTTCCACATGGCGTTGCCCGCGGCTGCCTCAGGTGTGGGAACAAGACTCACGTGCCCTTTATTTAAGGCATCGTTGGAAAGACGAAAGTCACCAGAGAACCAGCCCAGCAGGGACAGTGCCGCAACTGAGAGCTGACTAGGAAATGAGGTCCCATGCTTTGTGCTAACAGCTTCAATTTATTAAAAGTTACGATCAGCAGGCTGTCCTCGGCTCCACGCACACAGAATGCTCGTCACCAAGGCTCCCCTGACTGTGAAATCCCGGAGAGCTGGAACCGTCTCTGCAGCAGCAGAGCTGCAGCCGCTGCCCGAAGGGGCAGAGCTGCCGCGTCCCTCAGCTCAAGACCAGGACCTTCTGAACACACTTCAGAGGCGTTTATAAAAGGATAAAAAAGGCCCCGCACAGTTTTGAGTTAGACTTTATAGAATATCCTGCACAAAAGAGTCTTGAAAGAAGACTTCTGCCTCCAGGCTCAGAAGAAGTCCATGGCGGTTGGTCGTCTCTTCGGGGGGGTGGCGAGTGGCCTCTTGGCCGCCGGGGGGGTGCTTGAGGGTGAGCGTGAGGGGGTCTTCAGCACCCCGTGCAGGGGCCTCTGCTCAGGGTTGAAGGCCACTCTGGAGGGGCCCGTGGGGCTGACCAGGAGGCTCTTGTCGGTCTTCCTGAATTCTGCCCCAACAAGAGCAAGGCCACGTTACGCCCACCTGCCGAACCTGCCCCTGCCTTGGGAGCCGCACACCTGCCGGGCTCACGGAGCAGGTCCTGGTCCTGCCTGCCACCCGTGGTGGCGGGTGCGTACGCGTGCGTGCGCCTGCCTCCCGCAAGGCCCTGTGAGGACGTTCTGGCAGAATAGTGAGGCTCCTTCCCAGGAGTCTGCCCCGAGGGCTTAGAAGGTTCTGAGGCTCATCCCTAACAGGGTTTGAGGGGAGCAGTGGCTCAGGCCCTGGGAGGAGGGACCTGGAGGTGGAGGGCTGGTGAGGCAGGCATGGGGGCTGCAGAGCGCCTGGCTGAGGGCCGCTTGGCTCTTGCCTTCCTCCAGCACCCAGGGCGAGGCCTCGCTAGCCAGGTGCAGCGGAGCCTCAGGCACTCTCCATAGGCTCTCCACATGCACGCGTGCACTCACAAACTCGACTTGCAGCAACGCTACGCGAGTAAGATGGGAAAGCCCCCAGGAGCAGGCCCCTCCCTTGCGCAGCAGCTGGCTCAGAATTCCAGCAGCGAGGCCACAGCAACCACACTGAGCTCCCAGAAGCGCCTGGGAGGAAGGCAGGCTTGGGGGAGCAGCTTTTCACACCACCTTTCACCAGGCGGCCTGCAAGGGCTGCCCAGTGGGGGTGACAGGCACATGGGCTCAGGCCTGGTAGGGAGGTCCAAGGCCCCTGCCTACACCCCGGTACCCCATGCCCATCTCCCGAGCCCCTGCTCCAGGTGGAACGCCTCCTGGCAGCCAGCCCACTCACCTGCAGTCATGTTTCTGTTCAACCCGAAAGTGACTTTCTTGGAGCTGGACGGCGTTTTGTTTAACTGCAGAAGGAAAATAACAAGAGTCCAACAGGTGAGTCAGGTGCTCCCACCTGTGTGATGCCTCGTCTGGAGACCTCATGACATCCAGGAGCCCAGGAAGGAACGCCGCCCTCTCTAGCTGCCCACAGGCCACCCGCACAGCGGACACCAAACGGTGACGTGCCTCCCACGCCATGAGCCCCGTGGCCTCCTGCATGGCCACACTGCTGCTCCACCAGCACTCCCGGTGAAGAAAGTAAAACAGGTTTGAAACCCCTTAGATGAAAAAACGTCCACCAGAAACACTGAAAGGACACTTTTTTTTTTTGAGGTACCGGAGCTGGGGATTGAACTCAGGACTTTGTATGGGGGAAGCTAGCACTCAACCACTGAGCCACGTCGGCTCCCGAGTTAGTTTTTTTTTTCAGAGGCACTGGGAACTGAACCTGGGACCGCCCCCTGTGAGGAAGGCAGGTGCTCAACCACTTGAGCCACATCTGCTCCCCTGTAAGGACACATTTTAACGACTCCCATTTTGAAGTTTTAATTTGAACGCTGTATGAAATTGATTAGACTTGACCCAGAATGGAATCTGGCTTCTCTGGGCCGAGGATGTGCATTTCTGAGCTTCTTGTACACAAGGACTCCACGTTATTTGTATGCGCCCCACAGGGCTGTGCAGCCAGAAGCCCCTCGCCGTCTAGGTGCAGAAACCCCTGCTGTCTGGACCGGTCGCTCGGCAGCGCTTGCCAAGCTCACCCTTCCCTGTGCGAAACACCCTCCCGCCTCCGGCCTCCCGGAGCCTGCCATGCTGCCTCCTGCCCGTGTGGGCTCCACCCCAGCCTCTTCCACCTGATTTCTGAGACGGGCTCCTCCAGGCCTTCTTCCCTCCTCTGCCACATGCTCCTAGACCTCGTCTACTCCCACGGGGGCTGAGACGTGGTGGCCCTGGCCCCGCTGCCTCCCTGAAGGTTTGTATCCCTTTGCCACGGGCTCCGCGGGGCCGGCCCCAGACCACCCGACGTGAGCGTGGCACAGCTCGCCTGAGAACACGCCTTGCGGATAGAATCAGAGGCCCACAGCGGCCCAGCGCCCAGCCCCCGAGGACCTGTTCACCCAAAAGCCTATTGGTAGAAACGGCTGTCCTGCTCAGGGGGACAAGCACCACCGAGACACTGTACCTGGACGGCGGGGCCCAGAGAAGAGATGGCAGCACTGCTTTTAGCTTTTCTGAAGAACAATGGCTTTGGTAAGTGGGGGGTGTCAAACTTCACAAAGTCACTCTCTGCCCTCAGCTTTTTTTTCTTCAAAGGGATCAAAGTCCTGCTGTGTCCCTGTGTGGGCGAGGGGCAAGAAATGAGAGCGGTCACACCGGAGTCAGATCTGCGGTCACGCCATGCATAAGGAAGCAAACACAGGACAAGCGGGCAGGGGACCTGGAGAGAGGCCCGGTCCCAGGAGCCTGAGAGTCGGAGATGAGACCTGAGCCACCAGCCGAGCCACCACACGCCACTGTCTCCTGTCTGAGGCGTCCAAGGCCCCTTGGAGCGCAGGCTCCACTCCCCAGTGAACACAGCCCTAGGCACCAGGAGGCCAGAGGGCGCCTTGCTTTCAGGAACGAGATCCCATCTTCATAGCTCCTTCTTCAAACTTAGGCCCCATGTTGCGAATACTTTTGCCTTTCTAAGGTCACTTGTCAAAGAACTGCTCCTTTTCTCATTTCTGATCAAAGATGTAAAAGTCTGAGTGGCACAACGGGCAAGGCTGACATCCGAGGCGGGCTCTGGGCTCACCAGGAGGAGCACTGTGATTGAGCGTCCTGGATCTGGGAAACACGAGGCAGCCCGTGTTACCCTGGTGGCATGGGCAAGTTCCCAGCGTCCTGGCTCGGAAGAGCTCGTGGCCCGCCCGGCAGGACCCCTCTCTGAGCTCCCTCTCCCCCACCTGCAGAGACCTGCAAGACCTGCACCTCGTCCTCTGAAGAGAAAGCCCCCTGGCCCGTGACTTTCTTTAGCAATCTTTCCAATCCTCTAAGAAAGGACCTGAAAATGAGGCTTGTAAAGAACTCAAACTTAAACCTTTGAAACAAAAGCTCCGTCCTTCCCCTGACCCACTCCCATTTCCCCTGTTAGTATCTTGGTGTGTACGTTCTTCTGGCTTTCCCTCACGCACGCAGTCACATACACACAGATACACACACACACGCACAGACACGCTTCTTTTACAATGCGATTGACGTAAGCCTGTGCAGGGAACCCTGCAGAGTGAGCCTCTTACCTTCCTTCCTTCTTGTTTAAAATTCGAAGGCATGATCCTTTCAGAGACTATCAAGCATGTTATAGAAGCTCCTCGAGAGAAAAGGCATTCTAGTGTCAACCCAAGCTGGGAGGAGGACAGCTGCGTCCACACACGCCACTGTGCAGCAGCCTCGTTCCGGAAAGGGCCAGCTGCCCACCTCGGCCTCCCCAGACCACACGTGTGTGGGATGCAGGCGCCTGCCAACGCTTGCTAAGCAGCATGTCGTACGCTGACATGAGGTGCAGGGGAGACCAGGCGCCTGGGCCCCCGTCAGTTGGAGGCCATCGTCTAGCAGAGAAACCGAGAGCAGCCTCTGGTCGAGACGCAGACCTGCCCGCCGCGGCCTGGTGGCTGTGCAGGGGGAGGCTGCAGCCTGACTTGTACAAGGCCACTAAGAGTGTCTCCCCGACAAAGACTGCTACCGTCACGGCCTCGGCCAACGGCGCCAGTCCAGGGTCCAGGCAGGCCACAGAGCCCCGAGTGCTGCACAAGAGCCCCCGCCCTCCTCCCCGCCTTACCAGAGCCTGTATTTGCGTGGCTTCTGTTGTCAACACTCCGTTGTGCTCTATCAAGTTCAGCATCTCTTTCATGTTCTTTCTCTTTTTCAGGATGGCAGTTTTCTGATTAGAAAGGTCACAAAGGTCAAGGCTGCTGGGCTGCACCTTCCTTTCCTTTAGTTTGAGGTTCGGGGCCCGGCCGCTGTGGCCTGGGAGGGCGCCGAGTCCCCGCTTCCCTTTCAGGCTCTGGCCACCCCCTGCAGGGGGAGCGGCTGCGGCAGGTTCCTGAGGAGGCTCGCTGCTCGGGCCTCTCTGAAGCGTGCCCTCTGCAGGCAAGGCTGATAACTCCCTGGTCCCTTCCTGGACCCTCAGGCTCTTCTTCCTTGGCCGTTTCCTTTTGCGTGAGGGGTTGGCTGGAGGATGCCACAAGCCGCTCTCCTCCTCGGTGCTGGGCAGGGTCCCGGCGCCACCCTCAGCCGCACAGGTCTTTGGGTCTTGGCCCCCCCTCGCCTCTGGCTCGCGGCTCCTGTTCTGATCTCGGCACAGGGCTTCAGCCCCCAAACCTGGAACTTCTGGCCGGAGGCTGTTCTTCTTCTTTTTCCTTTTCCTCTTTGGAGCACTGTCTTTCCTCTCTTCTGCACTAAGAAAGAATTTGTTTCCTATAAAGACACACAAAAACCAATCAAAAGGGCTCCGAGGCCGCTGTGAAACAAGGCTGCGCTGGATCCTGAGGCATCTGGGCAGCAGAGAACTTTCTGGCACTTGACCAGCAACTATGCTGCTGTCCTCCCTGGTACCTGGGAAGCCACTGACGCTCTGGTGCCATTTCTTCCCACTCACGACTGTGATCAGGGACGTTCCTCATGGCTATTTTAGTGTAAGTGGAACCAACATAACATCCAGAGAGCTGTTCGTTTTAAGACCAAAGGATTTTTTTGACCCAACTCATACCAATTTATATTAAAACCACAGATGCAGAGTAGTAATGAGATGACTGCTCCACAGGGCAGTATCTTATCCGTCCAGCACGTCCTACCTCCTCACCCATCGTTTTCCTTCACGATGCCAGAGGCTGGAGTAATAGGTTCCACAGAAAACAGCAAGACATCTGGGAAAAACTTTACTTTTCAGCCCTTAAAACAAGCAAACAGAAGCTTTTTGCTCTGCTCATGGTCTTGAAGACGTGAGCTCTAAAGGATCCCCGAGACTGATTTCCAAGGCCTGGCCAGAGGCCTGGCCGCCCCCACCCCGCCCTGCCATCGCGACTTGACGCAGCTCACCTTTCTCTTTTTCCAAGTCGGTTTTCTCTGAAAGCTCATTTCCCTCTTTCTTCTGCCCTCCTTGACTAACAGCATGGTCCTCTTTGTTGGCTGTGCTGCCTGCTGGACACCAAAGCCAACCGAGTCAGCCTGCGGGGCCTGTGCAGCTCTGCCCAACGGCCCGACAGCCACCTCATCCAGGTCCTCATGAACCCCAATTTCTGCTTCGTCATTACTCCCCACTATTTCTCCAACCCAAAGTTAGAAGCTGACATAGGAACGAGCTATAGATATAAAGAACGTGGGCTTCTCAACCAAGGAAAGGCGACGACTTAGTAACTCTGGGTGAACAGCACACAGTCCGAGCCCTGGAGAGACACGGTTGAGGCAGCCTCCTGCCTCTGGGGTTGCGATCAAGGCAATCTCCCTGTGGTTCCCGACAGCAGCTTTCCCACATTCCCACCACACCACAAGAGCATGAGGTTGTGTGGCCGTGGGCTCACGGGCTCATCTACTTGCTCGCACGTAATAACTAGGTAGGTGGACAAACTTGTTCCAAAGGGGATAATGGATCATAAAACGAAAAAAACCCTTAGGGGATCAAGTTTTCAGATTTTCTCCCTCCACAAAGGATCAAACTGGAACTTCCCAGGCCAATAAAAATCCTTCTTGTTAAAACAACAATAAAACCCCAAACAGAAGGCCAGACTGCCCAAGCACAGGAGGAGCACCCGGGGTAATATGGGGGTGGGCTGGGAGGGTCCCACGTGGGCGGCACTGCAAAGGGCCCCTGCTTCAGCCTGTTCACAGCTAAGAGTGACTCTTTCTTATGAGATGTTTTCAAAACCTGTTTTTCCATCCTGCTTTTCGATATCTGGCATTTATTAAATGCCCTCAGTGGGGTCCAAATTCACATAAGAATGTCCTGGGTTAGAATCCTTTGACTTTCCTCACCTTCAGAAAGATCCTGGAATCTGAAAAACAAAACAAAACAAAACCAGGGTTGACAAGCAATCCCTTCTTCCATTTCTATAAACACAGGCATTCAACATCTGAAACACCAGCAGTCTTTGGATATTGGCCAGCTTGTTTTCTTTTTCCTAAGAGGAAAGCTGGTGCGACTCGAGGGCACGGAGGAGGCTCCTGAGGACACGACCCGAGGTTCTGTCCTGACACACAGAAACAGAACCGAAGAAACCAGCGCTGCCTTCTGCTTGCTCCTCAAGGCAGGAGCGGCTTAGATCTCTCATCCAGAACTCACATTCCGCTCGCCTCCTCTGGTCAAGTGGAAAAACGCCAAGAACAAAAGGCTGGTGCAGGGCAGCCGTGGGCATGGCGACCAAGAGCACGGGCTCCAGAGGCAGAGCCCGGGAGCCGGCAGGGCTCGGCATACACGGTGGTGTGACCTGGGCGAGCTGGCTAACCTGCCCTGGGTGCCCTGCTGATCCAGCTGCAGAATGGGGAGAAGGACGTATGGGAGCTGTCTTACAGGGTTTTGCTCAACACCAAACAATCTAACACACAGAAAGCGCGTGCTCCACCTCAGCCAGCGCCGTCTGAGCACAAGCTCTGCAGGGACGGCACCAAGGCCTCCGACATCGCCACACGGGAGGTGGGTGAAGGTGACAGCATGCCCACAGCTCACACCTGAGCAGTGCACTCACGCCGCTGTGCTGCGGCTGCTTCCAGTTTCCACGGGAAGGACGGGGGAAGAGTCACGCATGGCCCTCACTTACTTCTTGATCAGTCTAGAGAGCCGCTTCCTGTTGAAGGGCGGGGTGTTTTTCCTGCTGGTTATTTCCAGGAGTCGATCAGCCACAGCCTTATAGTCGAACTATGTCAGAAGAGAAACGAAACATAAATCTCTAGCAAAGCGCCACTCTTGGACTTGGTAATAGAAAACCACTGGCATGGGACTTGGAAAGTGTTCAGCCGTACAACATTCTAAGCAAGCATGCGGTGAGATTTGCTAACCATAAGCTTAAGCAGTATCTTTGAAAAATTCATGTTCTATTTCTTTTTGGGAGAGGCTGGATGTGCTTCTTTTTAAGCTTAATCTAGAATTTCAATTTGAATCTGGTAACAAAACTTTCCTTTATTTGGAAAGTATCACTGAGCTGGCTTTGTTGTAAGGAACAGTACATCTTAGGAATGAGAACTAAACTGAGGACTGGTATCTTTCAAAATTCTAATATACTGAAATTTCTTTGTCTCAATGTCAATGCACAGCACGAGTGACTGGAGACATTATAAAGAACCTTGCACATCCCCCTGGCAGCTTAACCAGCTTTGATCCTTTGAGCTCAACCAGCTGGGCCCATCTGGAGTGAGTCTATAGTCTAGAAAAAGCAGCCACCACCACCCACCTGGAGAAGTGGCCCCGTGTCTTCCAAGGTGCCGCAGCCAGCTCGCTCACTGTCTTCACCGAGTCCATCTTTTCTTGAATGATATTTGCCCAGTGCTATCAAAGGACAACCAAAGACAAAATTCTTGACACATCAAGTACACAGCAATGACTACTTCCAACGGAGCCACCATCTAATGAGACGTTCTTACTCAGAAAGAAAGTTTCTTTAAAGAGAAAAAATGTGCAAACACACTTATGATTTCCCCAGGAACGAGGATGGGTTGGGGAGAAAACACACCTTTTGCCTCTTCTAGACACGATGGGTGCAAACCTCATGGATAAGGGCAGAGCTCCTGCCCCTCAGCATGTGCCTGCACACCCAGGGCCACCCTGTGGCCCTGTGGACAGGCAGCCCACGTGCAGGGACCCAGCGGATCCAGGTGCTGGGGTGCTCTGATCGGTTGGGAGAAGCAAGGACTCAGGAGTCCATCCTAGTTTTAGATACAAGTTTGGGATCAAGCGGAGGGGATGTAGCTCAGTGGTTAAGTGCCTGCTTCCCATGTACAAGGTCCTGGGTTCAATCCCTGGTACCTCCTAAAGGAAAAAAAAAAAGTTTGGGACTAAGGTAAATATAGAAGTACACTAACTTCTTATGTGGCTGCCTCAGAAAACAAGTTAACATTAATCTAACATCTAGCACTTAAAAAATAATTCAAGGGGCTTTGAAGAAAAGGGGACAGAAAGTACTAATGAAAACACACAATTTTTTTTGCAAATGTAGCTTTTAGAACCCTAAAAACTCATGAGAAGTGGTGCCAGGGTACAGCCTGGAGAAGATGGAACAGGTCTAAGACCTGGCAGGTGCTCGACAAGCATTTGCTGACACAGAGAGAATTTCTGGAAATCAGCAAGGAAGTTTAGAATGACTGAAATGTGGCAAGCAGGAGGGGTGCAGAGACAATTCTCAGGACCATACAAAACTTGCTCATGGTCATTTAATTAACTGTCACCTACACTGAATTTGAAATGAGAGTATTTCCTGTTTTCCTTTAGACACATTTTTTTTACTGATGAAAAAATAATATATGATAATTATAGAAAACTAAGAAAAGAAAGAAAAGTACAAGGAAATTAGAACTCATCCGTAGCTCAACCAGCCAGGGCTCACTCAACACTTCAGCACTTGCCTTTTGCACCTGTTCTTAGGCCTGCGTGAATGTTCAGCACACCAGGTGCCTTCTACAGAGTTTTGAATCCTGCTCCGCCTTCAATGTTATTAAATCCCCCCAGGTCATTGGTTTTAAAAACCTTACTATGTAGCATTTAAAAGCACTGGCACAGGTGGATAGCTCAACTAGCCGTTCAGCAAAACGCGGAGCGCTGACACGCCACAGACCACACGAGAGCTCTGAGGGGCCTCCCACTTCAAGTGCACAGACTATGCCAAGTTCCCACAACAGAAAGAGGAGCGAGAGTGACGAAGGCCCACGCTGGGTAAACGAACACCAAGAGAACTGCGGAAGCGAGCAGGTCTCCCACAGAGGGTGCCCTCACAGGTGCTGGCCCCACGGGGATATTATTATTAATATGCCCGAGGAAGCCCTCACACACCCAGACCAAGAGCACAGCGGCCTCAGGGCGGCGGGGTGTGCAGACGCGTGCTTGAATGCACTTGTGCTTTTTGTCGGGGGAGGGGGGCAAGGCAGAGCCACCGCCTATGCATTCTAGGTCAAATCCAGTGAGATCGCAACAAACGTGCTAAGCAGTGTTTGCTTGGGCTGATGAGGACTCTGCCTGGGCGGAAATGGCTGTCCAGGAAATTCTCTCACCTCTTTTCTTCTTACTGGCTGCTTTCCTCCATGTCATCTCAACTTCAGAGAGGCCACTGTCACCCACTTGAGTTTTCTGTTCTTCGACTATGTCTTCAGGTACAAAAGGCGACTGGTCTACAATGACTTCAAAAACACCCCTAGCTATAGTCTGTACCAGCGTATGGCTGAGGGGAGAAGCACAGTGACGAGACGGCATTAACACCAGTGGTCTGACCTCGCTATGGAAAGGGGGCTAGGGAAGGGAAGGGAAGAGGGGGGGTTACCGCACAGCCTGTCCTGGTGCCTAGCACCTGCCTGAGCAGTTACCTGGTGAGCAAGCGACAGCGCTCCTGAGCCAAACCTGCACGCTAACCAGCTGTCGCTGGGAGGAGCCAGCAGACCGCGGTGTGGCCAAGCCCATGGAGCCGATAGCGCAAAGAGCCCGAGGAGCCTTCAAGAGGACTGGGGAGGGCTGGGGCGAAACCCTGAAGCTGAGCTACTGTTAAGCCTCAAATACCCTGCTAATGGGAAGAAGGATCTGGCTGTCCTCGGCTTTGGGTAACCTTCACAAGCAGCCTGCCTCAAGCTCCTAACCCAGGACATTGTTTTTTCATAATTAAGCACCAATTGAAAGAGTGAAAGCAAACATGTGAATCACTTACTCCTTAGTCTTGGCAGCAATTTTGCAGAATGGATCAATAAACTTGAGATTCTGATCTGCTAAAAGCTGTAATTTGGAAATAAAATGGGTAAAAAATGAGGAGAAAGACCTTGTACTCCTTTGTGATGTGTCCTTGAAAAAAAACAAACGATTTGTAATTCTCGCAAAAGTTGAATCAGATCGAATAATGCATCTCTCCCTAGCCCAAAATGCACTCTGCGCGAGCCACCCACAGATGCCCGGAGCTGTGCCCTGGGCCCCTGCAGGACTCGAGCCCCTCAGTCATCTCAGGACAGGAACCCAGACACAAGTGCCCAGCTCACCCAGCACACATCTCCTTTCTCTGCGGGGAAGTTTTTGGTGGACACCATCTCAAAAGTGTGAGACAAAGGAACTTAAACAATATATATACTTCATTTCAATTAAATAAATACATGGCCACTGCAAAACACTTTAAAAAGCAATCATAATCCCAAATTCAGAAAACCACTCTCACGTTAAAAAAGTACATTTCCTTTCCAGCCTTTTGACTGTTTGTACATGAACATATACTTAAAAAAGACGATAGCCTTTGCACAGCTTGTCTACTGCCTTTTCTCCTCCTGCTTTTTGAAAACTCAGTCTACCATGAGCATTTCTCCATGGAAGAATGTGTCGGTAGCTTTCAATTCTACTTTATAAATAAGAGCACAGAGGACATCCTTGGTACATACATCTTTGGCCACATGCCCCACTGGCTTTTCAGGAAACATTCCTAGAAGGGGAACGACTGGGTCAGAAGACAGGCTGAACCGATTTACGGGGCTACTGCCTCGAGCCACGCTGGTGCCAACAGGGCACTTTATTAACGACACATGCAAACGTTCGGCGGGGCTGGGCAAGCCACAGGTCAGCTGTG
Organism: Cabassous unicinctus; assembly: GCA_029593785.1. Classification (NCBI taxonomy): domain Eukaryota; kingdom Metazoa; phylum Chordata; class Mammalia; order Cingulata; family Chlamyphoridae; genus Cabassous; species Cabassous unicinctus. Next base: position 20,834 of record JAQZBX010029068.1, read on the forward strand.
GCTGCACACTCTGGGTTCAATGTCTGACTTCTCACCTCCTTGCCTCCCACTTTGGATAGCTCGTCCAGGTAGATATCAATGAAGTGGAATTTCACTCCATCAGGAGACTGACTCTCAGGATGCAAGATTTCCTTCATTAAGACGTCGAGAAAAAGCTTGATTCGGCTGAGGAGAAATCACACACAGTTCAACACTTCTCTCTGCTCCGGGAGAACTCGAGGCTATTTAGTGCCCACACTGTGCAACAATCAATGCAGAAAAGTCAACGAAAGATGGAGGCTCAAGAGGGGTTAGGAGGGAAAACGCAGTCCCCTCAATTGGTAAAGAACGCCAATGGCTGCGTTGCTGACTGCTGTCTGACCCTCTACTGGGAGGCGGTATCACCAGTGTGGGCAATCAACACGGGTTAACTGAGAGGCTTGAGAAACGACTGTGAGGGCTCTGAGGCCGCCACATGCGGCTCGACCAGTATACCAACCTTTCTTCCCAGCCATTTCGCTTCAGGACTTCGAAGGACTGTCTCAGGAACAGGCGGATCAGCTAAAGACAGACAGCTTTTGTTACCAAGGGCAAAGTGAGAAATATTGATCGGCTTATCAGAAGCAGGAGATAATGAAATCACTGTAGCCTGGGTCCCCAAAGTGGAAAAATATTCACAATATTTAAACCTTCTAGATAAAACAGCATTCATGGATCACCCCCAAACTCACTAAAAAGGACAGGTAAGTCTTCATGTGCGTATTCACGCACCTTCTAATGACACTGCCTTTCATCACACTAAGCCTACAACTTGCTCTGCTTCACAAATACACCTTTCTATTGCTTTTAAAACCCTTAAAACTTCTTTTCTTCCCATGAGCTTCTGAAGAAATTGTGGCTAAAAAGTCACAGATCTTACCATATAGTACTTGTCCAGGCGAAGCCTGTCTATCTCCTTCCACTCGCGGTTCACGGTTTGCCAAAAGGTCTGAATGAACAGGTGTTCTGCAGTGAACACATGCCTGTGAATGCTCGCTTCCAAGCTATTTCTCTTACTACAATTACTATACCCCACATTATAGACACATTACATGTTATGTTGTAAGGACTATAAACCTACACCTACCACGTGTCACATATAAGAACAACGAGGTAATGGCTTCATGCTCACTTGGAGGGCTCGGGTGCAAGGCCTCGTTTAGCCATCAGAAGCTGTGTTTCCATTAAAATCTAAACCTTTCCTGCCCAGGCCAGTTGGTCCTTCCCACTATCCATTCCTAACAATCAACCCAAATCCATTCTGATGGACTCTTACAGGATCCATGTGGAAAACTGGCTTTTGGTTTGATGTTAGGGGTCAGTGGGGTGGACTGTAGCCCACGCCATTCTATTTTTCTCTTCTGAGCCATGAATCTTAGCACTTTTTCGTTCAAAAATCATTTTTTGTCTGTTGGTTTTCCTTGGTCTCCTCCTTTCTGCCACCATCATGTCCTGATATATGCAAACCTATACAGTATTCCACATGTAGAAACCTGCCCATGTGCTACTCAGCTGTGGACGCTGCTGAAATTCAGAGAATGGCCGAGTTACTGGGCCACGAGGTGGTTTTGTGCCGTGAAGCACCAGGCAGAAATAGCTCACCCTGCTGTCTTTCTCTCCCTTTGTAAGTGGTCCAGACCCGACTCTCAGAAACAGCTTAACCTCTCCTTTTGGTAAAGAGGTTACTTTGTTGTTTTACTAGTGATGTCCTCAAATGGCTCTAGCCTTGGGAGGATAAACCTGGCATGTGCAGACGTGTACACAACCTCTGCAGGTGGCAAAGTAACTCAGAACTGTGAGATTCTGGAGGAGAGTTATCTCTTAAAGAGTTTATGGAAATCTTTGAGATGTCAAACATGATCCTCCACAAGACACCTCCTCCAAGCTCGCCAAGTTGATTTCTAAGTCTTTCAGAGTTTTTTAAAAGGGGAACAGCTTGCCGCCTGCCATCTCCACAATATCAGCACCAGGTTCACATTAGACTGAAAACCGAGACTTTAAAGGAAGGAGAATAAGAAACAACACTGATGAGACTTCCAGGGCAAGTTACCAAATCCAACAAAGATGGGGTTCTGGAAGCCACAAAAACCCAGACTTACGCGCCTCCGAGCCGCTGACAACATGGATGAGTTGGGAGATCGTGCTCGCCAGCTCCTCCTGCAGAGGTGGGGTGGGGAGAACACCGGGATCGCCACGTGCCACACGTGAGACCGCGGCGCCGTGGGCTCCAGGCCGCTTCCTGCCACCGCTGGTGGGCAGTCACGACCTCCTGGCTTCAGTACCATTTCTACCAAGAATCCGAATTTTATCCGAGGTGAAACTCCCAATTTCAACGGACTCTTATGTCAACTTTATATGCCCCCAGAGCTGTTTAAGATGCGCAGGGAAAAAGCAACTTTAGTTATCAGTTCAAATGATCCACGGAATAAATTAGCAGCCAGTTCCTTGCTTTAAATATACATTGTTACTTAAATTCCGATTCTATGATAATCTCCCAAATACTCAAACACCGAGGACAACATGGCCAACTCAACTGTGGCTATCAGACAGTGACGATGCTCACCCCACGAGGCTCAATTCACAGCACCAGAGTGCCTTCTCCTTGGCTCGGGCGGGGACAGATGGCCACGGCAGGCGGCTGGGAGCGAGGGCTAAAGGGAGTGCCATCTGAGGGCAGGCCCTGCCACCATGCCGCGGGGCTCGCTGTGGGGAGAAACGGGTGGCCTGGCGCCACGACGAGACCTGCCATGGGGGGCGTCCAACAAAGGGGTCCTGTTTACGAGGCTGCTGAAAGAACAGCCCTCGCCGGCATTCTTACCCATCACCCCATCAAATTTTCCGGACCCGTTCATTTGACGTGAACTGCCAGGCTGGAAAACGGGTTCCCATTACTTGTCTTCGTCCCCCACTAAAGCTGTTGGCTTACTTTGGAATGAAGCTCTGAAATACTCCAAGTATGTTCAGAGGAGTAAAAGTAATAAGCCCAGGCAGGTCACCACACAGCTCGGGGGAAGCGGCAAGGCCACGTGCTGAAACCCAGGCAGGGGTCTACCCTTGAACTCGTACACAGCGGAACAACGCTCTCTCAACGAGGGGCAGCAATTTCCTTAGAAGGGGCTCAGCAAGTTCAGCTGCAGGGATCAAGGCGCACGAGCTTAGTCCAGGGCACGGCGCAGGGTTTCCGCTGAGCTCGAAGCGTCGTCAGGCTCCCACGTGAGGGCCTGGCCGCTCGCTTTAGAAAGCGCCTGGCTCCAGCCAGGGGCCCGAGCCCTGGCCTCGCCCAGGACCTCACACTGGTGCTTCCTTCTGGGCCAGGCCATTTCTAACCACAAGTAATAAACCAAAAGGCAGCAGCAGAAACCTTAAAATAAGTAATATAAAACCCACCACGCAGCCTGGAACCGTGCGAGGGAAAGACTCAATCTATTATCTCCACGCGTCCTTCGCTACGAGGAGACAGCTGGCCCAGGGCTCTGACTGCATCCTTGCGCTTTCTATGCGGACGAGAGGCGAGAAACTCATCCTTGAAGCAGCGAGTCTATGTTTGCTCAGGTGCGTTAGGGGCCGATACAGGACAAAACCATCAGGCCTCCCCGACCCACCCGTGCCCCGCTTCAGCCACCTCACCTGGAGAAGAGGCTCATCTTGCATCCACATGCAGTAAAAGAGTCCTTTCCATATTTTTAAAAGTTCTTCTTGACTGAAACCGCCTGGAGGGCAAAACGGCACAAAAATCTCATTTTCAAGTCCATGTTTCCTTTCTTTAAGTTTAGGTCTGCTACGTTAGCAGTGAAAATAATACCAAATGCATTTGAACTCTCTGGTCTGTAGGTGTTGTTTTATTTGAAGCATGTTTCCTCGTTAATATAAGGAAGCAAATGTCACCACAACCCAAAACTAACCCACAGGCCCCCTGAGCATCCCTCCCTGCCTACAGCTAGCATCCCGCCCACACCAGCATTTTCACTGTCTTATGAAGGAGCTGCAAATCCTACGAGACGCAGGATTTTGGCAAGTTGATGCAAGTGGTGGGAGAACCAACATCTCAGGCCGTGGGCAATGTGTCCAGGGCAGTCCCACTCCTGAGCAGGCGCCCAGCAGGCCAGGACACAAGAGCTGCAGGCATTCCATCTGGACGGCAAAGGATGTGAAAGGCCCTGGGGGAAGCACCGAGCCATGGAGTAATTCTGCAGAAATGACCCTTTTAAGGGTCCTGTGGTGAGGTCAAACTTGGCTGCGTCCTGTCTCCTTCTCTCCCAGCCTGCAGAGGCCACCGCTTACCGCGCGGCTCTGGGCTCTGCATTAAGAGGACCCCCGCGCTCGGCCTCGTTCCGGCTCCACTCCTCAAGCCCTCCACCTCTGCCTGGGCCATCTATGAGTAAAGGGCCAGTCCTGTTGATCTTATGTACTCATGACATTTGCCGAATGACACAGGAATCACAAAATGACAAGGGAAATGTCAGCCACGAAATCAGAGACAAATAGAGCCCTCGAGTCTAGGTGGGCGTCACAGTCTTAAACACCTCACTAGCGGGTACTGGGATAAATCTTTTGAAAGAGCGGTATAAACTAGGTGAACGTAGACAAGTATATATTTAGAATCCACGTGATTTCAATACTCCAAAAGAGTACACTTAAGTGACCAATGTCCTTTTTAATAGACTGAAGTTTATTTAGTGAGTTCACAGTGAATTTACCCATCCTAGGTATTGACAGGTTTCCAAGTTGAGACCTTTCTTATACAACAATTTTGAAATGCTTTGTTTTGATCAGTACATTTCCTTTAAGAGCTGGGCAGACAAGGTGCCCACTGGTTTCCTTCCCTCTTGTTACTAAGAAGACAACACACGCAGGGCGCGAGGGATGAACCTCACTGGAGCCGAGCCGCCCGCAGCTGGGAGGGGGAAGAGCCGGCCTCTCAGGTCCGGACTCGATGGGTCACCCTGGCACCAGGCCTGGTCTTCTGCTCTAACCGGTTAATTTTCCATCATAGCCCAACTGATCCACCCGCCCCCCTTCCACACCCCTCTCCCCTGCAGCTAGTTTATAAACCAAAACGCGAATGTATGAATTTGCATTCAGAATTGCAGTTGCTAAACCGGCAGGAAGCGCCAGGCCTGACGGTCCACTAGGAAGCACGTTGCCGAGTGGAGCCCAGGATCGCAGGCTGACCTCACTGCATGGGGAAGTCAGCTATGGGCCAGCCCTGCTGCAGGACTGCTCAGAGGGCCAAGGGCATCTCTCTTGGCCTCAAACTAGCAACTGACCAGCTCTGACCCCTCAGAGCCGTCTTCTTGGACTCCACGGAGATCTCAACAGAACCCTTAACAGAACCCCGGGGAGGCCCGCCGAGGCGGGTGGACTCTGAAGTGAGCCAATACCACTTATTGGATGGGAATCAGGGAAGGCACTTCCCAACGCTGACGCCAAGAGTTCCTTGTGAACGGCCTGATGGCAGTTACTGAGCTCCTTCTCTCTGCACTGGGCGTGGCGGCGTGCAGCAGCACCCGTGCAAGCAGTTGGATGGACGGTGGCAGCTCAGGTGTGGATGTGGAATGCATTTCTTGGTTAAGAGCTGCCTGCTGGCTTCTTAATGGTTTCAGTCCGCATTCAAATAGTCCATGCCAGGTAATGCAGCCACACTCCTAGACCAAGGGACTCCCACTCGTGGTGCCAGGGCACTGGTGACGTGAGAGGCATGGGCTGCTCTCCCTCTCTCCCCTGCTCTGGGGACAGAGGAGGAAGAAAGCAAGGCGGAGTTTCTTCCTGGCAGGGGCTGCAGCGACCATGGGCCCCTGCAGGCGGCTGACCCAGCACGTCGTGCTGCCACTCAGCCATGGCCCCGAGCTCGCTCGCTGTTCACAGACCTGCCTGGGTGGGCGCAGGTCCACAGCCCCAGCTGGGTCATTCCAGCAGTCAGCTCCTCAGACACAGGGGGTCTCACAGGACTCCCCTGGCCCATGTAGCTGCAGCCTCCTCCTCTCTTCAGGGGCACGCAGCACCACCTGACTTCTGGCTGTCCCCGGCACAAGACCCCCATCTCTCCCCTGCTCTTTCTTGTGCTCTGGGACAGAAAGGAAGAACGGGCTGCCGGCGGCACTTCCTGCAGACGCGCACACATGCTCTGAGGCGGGCTGTTCTGGCCTGCCCCCCTCGCCTCTTCCAGCTGTCTCACGTGAAGGCCACCAGCTGAACTGGGAGCAGACCAAGAGCATCGTGGCAAAATGGGGGGCCTCTTCTGAGGTGGCCTTGGAGAATCTGCATCCGCTGGGGGATACGGATACATAAAAGGACCCCTCACCACCCTTTGTATTTAGCAAGCTTCCCGTTGTTAAAAGACCGCACACATCCCCAGCAGAGCTAGGCGAGGGCCACCAATGGCGGCTAAAACAGCAGACGGAAAGATACCGGGGCACTCGGAAGCACACAGCACTACCTGCTAAATATTCTTGCAAAAACAAAACAAACTTAAACATGTCAACTCTAACTATTAATACCAGTTTACAAGAAATACAGGGGACAGAGGAACATGTTAAATAAGACCATGGGGACACAATCAACAAAATCGAAAATGGGGGAAACTCTACAGGACAAACGACATTTCCTCCAACAAATACATTGCAAGGAAAAAAAAAAAAAA